>LXGT01000286.1:0-39094 GCA_001640655.1 Endoconidiophora laricicola | reverse complement strand
GGGGGGGGGGGGGGGGGGTGTGTGGTTTGGAACGTTGGGAAACAGGCCATTGCTGCAAGAAACAATAGCAAGATCACGATATGTTCTCAGGATATATGCTCGGGGAAAAAAAAAAACAATAGCAGACGGGCAAGGAAACAAGTAAAAAGAAAAAAGCAGAAGAATCCGACTTACCCTTATTCCAGAGAGGCTCGCGGATAATTTGGTAGCCCGTCGCCTCGGACTCTGGCACATAAGCAGTGGCAGACACCTGCTGGATCTCAGAAAAGTTGCCCTGGACGTAGCCCTTAAACTGGTCTAGCGACGACAGCTTCATCGCGGCCTCGATGGCCGAGACGTTGATAGAGGTAGTCGGGTTGATATCCATGGTCATGCGACGGCTAGACAGCGATGTGTGTTTGGTCGAGGCGGACTGGAACGAAAAAGAGGACGAATGCTTGGAGGCTGAAGAAGGCGAAGGTGCGATGTTGGTGGACACGGAGACAGACGGCGAGTGAGACCGCGGAGTAGGGATACTATAGCTGGAGGAGGTGCCGAACGAAGAAGCCATTAGATGGACAAAAGCGAGAGAAGGGAAGGGAAAGGTTCTGATGGTGGCAAATAAATAGAAAAAGAGAGGAAAACAATCTCTTAAGGCCGGGCACGGCTGAGCTTCTCTAGCTAGGCCTGCGGAAGAAAGCTGGCAGAAATAAAATATAATAAATAAAGGATTATTCGACGAGGGAGTTGCCGCACAGCGGGATTCAAGGCCGGGGAGCAAATAAGATAAAAGGTAACAAAGGCTTAAAAGTCAGAAAGCTAAACTGACAATGCAAGATAATAACACGGCAGCAGAGACGCTGTTGCAGATGTTGGATGATTGCTTGACGAGCTTGAGTGAGTGTATGAGAATGAGATAATATTCAATGATGGAATGAAGAGAGAAGAGAGCAACAACTCATGCAACGGACACCACGACCCTTTAAAATATAGTTTCCGCTGTCTCTCTGTCCTTGAACTTGGGCGTCTTTCTTCTCTGATATCATTCATTTTCCTAGTCTCAAACTCACCGTCGAATCACGTCTACGTACGTTGGCCGAGATAAAAGCCGTGCAGAAGGGCTTTGGGGGGCAAAGAAGCAATATCAAACATCAAGCCTGTCTGTCGCCCAGGCCCGTAATTCAGACTAGGGAGTGTCACAGAACAAGCTCCGGAACAGCTGTGAACTATTTGAGCTTTGGGCGTCAGTAAATGTTTTAGAAACGCCCCTACAAACATACAGCAAAAAAAAAAAGAAAAAGAAAAAGATATATATTTATAAATAACTATATCAACCGTTAGCTTCTCTTCCGGCTTCTTTTCGTGCTTGCTTACCACTTAGGATCGTAGTCCGATTTGCGACTCCACTTTTAAATTCTCTTTTTGGTACAGCTTCCAGCGCTCAAAGAAAGCGAAGATGCGCTAATATTGAGACAAAGCTCTCGCTTTTTAAATTCAACTTCATATTTTATCGAGGCAGTACAAGTTACGGACAACCAAATTCCTGAGCCTGAAGGCTGCCCTTATATCTATAGCATTCTTCTTTTCAAAAACCCTAACCAGGATCTCCTTCTATTGTGTCAATATGACTAACAAATCTCCTCCCCAGCCCGCTGTCCCCGGGCTCCCCAAAGTCTATACTGTTCAACTATCGTCGGGCCTCCCTTCCGTTCCGGACCATTATCTTTGCTAGGCCACTACACGGAGATTGGCCGAGCAAGGTTCAACTGGCGGTTGTTCATGTGCTAGGGATGGGCTTGCCAATACTATGGTCGCAATGGGTATGTTTTTTTTTTTTTTGTTTTGTTATTTTTGCAATGGGTATATACACCATAGTAGTTAGTAGTTATTTTTGCTTCCGGCTTATTCCTACGACGTTTGACTTGGAAACTACCTTTGATTTGATTGATGGACCCTGGATGGCCTTAACAAACCCTTAATTGTATCTGGTTCCGTCTCACTAGCAAGTGAATGCGGGCGGAAGAAACTACATGCCACGACTGTCTGAAGCCGTCATCCATTGCTCATTCAAATTTTACCAGTCCTCCTCTTCTTTTAGAAGCCGACTTGCACTGAATTCTAGGCTAGGCTTATTGCGAGGTAGATAGATAAGTAGACAGATCTAGTGGATTGTAGATCGCGATTGGCTGTACGCACTAATATCACTGCGTCAGGCCCCATCTGTTCCCAGCTACAGCATATAGTCGACAAATCACAACTGACAAGCTACAAAGATGATATTCGATATCTTTTTTCTTTTCTTTCGAATAGGCAGAGAGAATTAGACTCGGGCCTTCGCTGTCCCGGATGCCAGCTTATTTTCTTACCCTCGTGATCATATAGATTCGTCTCGGACTTGAATTTTCACCACTACCACCACACATCTGTCCGTTTATAGGCTACTACGCTAGAACACCAACACGCCACCTCAAGAGGAAACTGTAAGCACTGCCGTTCGTCCAGGGCGTCGACTCCAATAATCACACTATCCGTGCATTTATAGGGAGAATGGACTCAGCAAGAACTGCAGCATTAGCGTTTACACCTTCCTCCCCCTTTCACCACTCCACTTCGTATGACCTAGTCTGACTCTCGAGAGGAAAGCTAGCCAGTAGAATAAGCCCGTAAATATCAAGTTCCACCACTGGTTTTCTTCCGGCTCTTTTTCCGTACTAACGGGTATCTATTTGCGGTGCCACAATGACACTAGTAGTATGTTGTATAGGCGATCGGCCTATGTGCCCGCAACATAGGCAAGATTCCGGTAGTACCAGCTGCACCAGCAGATATACTCTCCGTTTATTGTCACTTGTTGGTTCTTGTAACAATCGGCTTTGAGGCTCTTTCTCTAGTAGCCTGTTGTTTAACTTCACGACCACCGCCCACAGCATCCTAAAGAAGTGCAAGAGAGAGGCTGCATGCTCTATAGGTTCCCAAAAGAAAAGAATATACAAATAAGAAATACCAGGTGAGGCAGTAACTTCATGATCTGGGTCTGGGCGAAAGCTGCAGTTTCTTCGTTCATTTTATCACCAGACACAACCAAATATCATGGCTTCATGTTCCAAGTCAGATAATGATAATACATTTCCAAGTTGAGCTGACAACGTCTACACTCTTCAAGTCTTCGGCGCTTTTATTGCCATCTTCTACAGGCTGGCCATGATATGATAGTCCAAGTCTTTCTAGTACTTAAATAGTACTGCTGGACAAACACTGGCGATCCCGATGCTGTCACCCTTGGACTATTATCCGGATAGCAGACGACCTAGTCAATGATTTACAAAAACTAGTGTATAGTAGTACACTTGGAAAAATATACATGTATATTCCCCTTCCCTTCATCCTCAGCAATGTGTTACGTGCCTCAGATGCCGGGTGCCAGGTCTGAATCAGTAGATTCAAATAAAAAATAAATCTTGCCATCCTTCAACTCTCATTTAATGCCCTAACATCCCAAACAATAAGGCCTGTAATACGCCAGAATTCTCGTTGGTATCAAATGTTCCCAAAACGGCCATGAGAGCACACGACATCTCCCGATCCTTGTTACAAGAAGCCAATCCTACCGATCCCGTTCTATATCCAAGCCAGCAGGGGAAAATCCCACCGAAGTCAAAGAACAGAAAAGACCCTCCTCGTCTCGAATGTCCAACCAATGTACATAGTAAGATGGTGGTGCCCCGTTTAAATAACTGGCTGTGTGCTTTTCTTCTTACTGTGACGGCCTTGCAAATATTTGCTTTTCTTGCTTCCATGTGACCTGAAATACACACACACACACACACACACACACATGTGACCTGTCAGGCCCATCAGCTCGATGGGCACTGCCACAAGGTTGTACACCGATACTTTCAAGTCAAAGAAGTAATACTTCCTGCCTCCGTTAGTCTTGTCCGAAGCCCCCCCTTCTGGTGCTGATCTCCGACGCCCATAAGCCTCAAAAGAGAAAACGGCTCACAAACTAGCCCATTGTACTATGTATCAGCTTCATCGCTCTTTCTTTTTTTTTCTGAAGCTTACACTTTGACGAGAAGAAAGGAATAAGCTCTTCCGTATACTTTTCGTGGGTTTACTATTGAAAACGTTGTGTGAAACACCCGGCCACCTGAACAAAGACACGACAGCATAAGATAGTCATGCTATATTTGTCCGGGCTTTATCTTCTGGGTTCTCAGAGTCAGTCTCTCGACATGTCTTGAAAGCTATGAGAAGATCTCTCCGATCAGTCAGAGGTCACTCAGACGCCGCTAGGGATTCATAACGCTATGAGTGTTTTTCATCACAATTCACATCTTCTTCTTTGTCAATGAAGAAAAGGCCGCGTTGTAAAAGTCTCAGTTTCAAAGTGCCTAGATTGGCTGCTCATTTAAGCGACCAAGTACATGTGATAGTACTAGTATGTATGTATGTATGTACGCTACTTTCGTCTAGTATATGCAGGTAGAGGCAATCGCGATATTCCCATTGCCGTATCTATTATCCATGTTCTTCACCCCAAATCCCAGCCAAAAAGTACAAGCCCAGCTTCGATCCCTTCCTTGTTACCGTTTCAGTTTACAGGTTGCCTTAGTTTTACAGTGTAAGTCTGTGCTGCTTAGTAAAAGTTACTACTGTTGGTAGGGAAGCATAGCAAAGTTGATTTGTAAAAAAAAAAATAACTACAGCGCATTGGAACCAAACCCGTTTACTTGAAGCTGTAGGGATCGGAAGGGTCCGGAAGAATGAACGTTACTTGGTACATCGTCTTCTTTTCACAGCTAAGGCGTTCCACCAAAACGGAAAATAAGACATCCTGCACAGCTGGCATTCGTATTGCAGATTAACCTTTAATAAGTTTACTACTATCTATTGTCCTTCGCTAGGAAATCAGGTGATTCATGTACACCTCACACAAAGACCAGCATCTCGTTTCGACAGTACATGATATCTATAATATACAATATCATCTCGATACGAATGGGAAGAAGGGGCTTGATATCCAGATATCGTTTTGATGCTGAAAATATGAACTTCCCGACTTTGCCCGACAAAGGTAGCATGGGCAAAGGGTAGGAAGGGCGCTAGATTGGAAGGGGGGGGGGGGAGTTTTTATATGAAGGAGAATAACGACGAACAGAAAGAAGAGAAAAGCAACACCAGCCCTCGAACATGCCACAGAAGATGCCAAGAAGACTTGAGAAGGTACATGGAAGCCAGCCAATAAAGCCAAGGCTTTCTAGCAGGTATTCATTCTTAGTCCACTGTCTCATTCAAGCGCTATTTAATGTTCATTATCTATAGTATCATTGCAATCATTACAAGTCGGTGTGCAAATCAAAAGAGTCAGATGCGGTCCGGGCCACCGATCTGTTAATTGAGAGGGATTTATATTGCGCAAAAGGGACGAAAGGAACTTGGTTTGTTGGTAATGCCTCCGTTCCGTTCCGCCAGCCGGATAAGTGGTTAATGCAAAAGACAAACATAACAAAAGTGAGAAAAGGTCAAGTAATTATATAATATACTATGTGTACTTTGATGCTGAGTCTGATGAGCAAGGTTATAAGTAGCATGTAAGCCGAAGTATGCTGGTCTTATCCTATCTATAGCGTTATGACTTTGGAGACTCCTATACTCCTTTTTTTTTTTTTTTCCTTGACTAACGATGATAAGGCTTAGAATATAGGGCTCCGTTGTTAGATCGCAGAACGTCATACATATTAGCAACCGGGAAGATGGCTTGTCGAACTCATGGTGTTTCTCGGATCTCTTTGCCAAGAAAAAAAAAGAAACCTGTGCGAATATTTGGTCATGGCTCTTGGGCTCGGGTTAGTTTCTTGATGAGCAACTTCTTGGCTTTGTGGGGAAGAAGAAATTCTATTACTGAAAGGTTTGGCTGAAGTCGATCAGACCAAGGGGGTGGGCGTGTTTCCAGTAATCCTAAAATGGTAAAGATCATGCTAAGAAGCAACAAGTCGGAATCTTCAACCGAATATAATCAGAAGAGAGCTAAATCGCGTATTTTGCATGATCGAGTGCCCATTGGCCAGTAGCCCAGTCAGCCTTCTTAGTCTTCCTTCTGTCTAATGATGATTGGCTTGTCGGATCTTTTGCCATTAAACAGTCTATCGGTATAAGAATGATATCGTTCAACCGGAGGCTACGCCGGTTCAGAGGAATGGCTATATATTGTAAGAGACAAGTTAGTCTCCGGATAGACGGACGGAGACTTCTCATTGATACAGCAGGAGAGATGCAGAACTTGGTCTTTTCTGTAGTTACAGTTGATATCATTTTCGAAGGCATCGGAAGAAAACGGGGGAACATGCTTGAAATCTAACATATCCTTTTTGACAAAACATTGTCTGCTACTAGTTACGATAATGACTAGGGTTAAGTATGTATAGGAGGGTTACATGATCGATGGAAAGCATATTACTACTACTAGTAGTATAACAAACAACTTTTGAATATTTTTTTCTTGGATAATCGGCGGCATGAATGACAAAAGGCGGAACGGGAGTACTACTACTACTACTAGCTATTGGAAGAACACTGGGACTTATTAGATAATATC
The DNA here is from genome assembly GCA_001640655.1 of Endoconidiophora laricicola. NCBI lineage: Eukaryota > Fungi > Ascomycota > Sordariomycetes > Microascales > Ceratocystidaceae > Endoconidiophora > Endoconidiophora laricicola. Next base: position 32,517 of record LXGT01000286.1, on the reverse strand, counting down.
AGGGAAAGACGGGTTTGTATGACTTCTTATGTAGTGAAGAGCTATCATCGTGAGATAATATAACATGAACTATACATGAATAGTCAAAAGAAACATCCAAAACTTCAATGAGGAAGCAAAAGAAAGAAAGAAAGAAAGGACGAAAAAAAGGTATATCACAATCTTTTTAGATCAAGACTCTAAATAAAAGCTAATATGACTCTAGAGGTTAGAATAAATACTGTACAGGATTAAGAAGGAACAATGGAAAGGAACATAGATGGAGAGAATAAAGAAATTAGGACTCTTCTGAGAAGTTTATCCCGGCTTCTAACTTATCCTCCCTCGAAAGGGTCATACTTAGACTCTAGCAGTTAGCTCTATAGTAGTTGATGATCAATACTTAGTGCGAAATAGCCGGAGTGCTTGACATAGACGCTCGGTGCAGAGGCCCGAGATCCGAATATTTGATCCATAGGTCTCGAATCTTTTTCTACGTGAAGACTTTTTAAAGATCTCGGCGGAGAGGTCCATGTAAGAAATAAAAAATTATGTAATTGTGAATTTTCCGTTTGTGCTTCACAAATTTTACAAATACACAAAGGTCGTTATGAGCTACAAGGCAGTTGTATGCAGAAACAATCTTATGATTTTGCCTATAGTTGTGTGAAGTAGCATATATACCTTGATTTATTTTCCGCTAATATATGAAGACGATCACGAACTTACACTCGGACTGTAATGAAGGTCGGGCCTGGGTTAATGAATAAAAGGCACAAAATGGAGGACAACGCCGGATTCTGTTCTAGGTTTAGGTCTGTTCTAGAGTTCCCGGGCACATGAAAAAGAAGACCTTTGGAAGAAAAAAGAGATATATATATATAACGAAACATAATAAACAATAAAAGACGCATACTAAATTTTTTTGTTTTATCTTAAACGAAGGCGTTTTGCTTCCTTCTACGGGTTTACCCGGGATTTATCTTGATATATAGTTTTGTATAGTTTCTTGCTTCATGAGAACAAAAGAGGCGAGCCAAGACATGAAATCTTGAGAAATATTAACTGCAGAGTTTTGCATAAAGTTTCAATGATGCTTCATTTTCATTGAACGAACTAAAAAAAAACCAGAACAAAATGCAGGTACATTTCTCTTATCTAGTAAGTAAACGATACCCAATCCAAGAAATCTTTCCCCAAGAGGTTAAAGTTGCTTTTTTTTTCTGTTCTTCGGATATTTCCTCAAAGTTCCTCAAAGTAGACGACATGTCACCAAATTATTGCTCTATACGTACATTGCTGCCGTTTGACGTGAAGATATGGGGAAAGAAAGAGATTATTCACATGGCCGTGGTGGCTTTGACACCTGAGGAACTCATACATGCATTATATTGGAGGAGATACTATTGGTATGTCTATTAATAAAAAGTAGTAGGGTAAACAGGTTTTCTGAGGAATGGGACGGGATGGATCATTTAGGCGGCACGAGGCAGGTCGAAGCGCCGGCGGTTATAATTTCCTGCAGTTATGCTTCTCCAAGATTGAATGTGGAGTACTATTGTTAAGAGCATGGTATATGATGAATTTGATATTATACAAAGTAACATACATACTAGTATACTGACACGTGACATCATCTATAATTGAAAACGAACCCTCCTATCTGGAGCGCCCGCCCTAATGAAAAGGGCATAACTGACCTGTTACTATGCCTACACACCTGCCGCAGTATCCCAGCCAGCTGTCTTTTCCGCCGGAAGTTCCCGCCACTCCTTCATAGTGTAGTGAAGCTGCCGACCAACGAGTGTCAACACAGCCCATATGTCGCCCAGAACGATAAGATGGGCCATATCTAAGCTGAGGATATTCCGAGCAACGGTCCATGTCACGTCCTTGACTAAATTAATGGACCCGGCTGCATGACCAGCAGCAAGCATCGATGTATAGACCATAGGATGTGAACTCATATAGGTGCTTGCTAGATAGCGCACAGCAAAAAATTCAAACGGAAGAACCATGAGCCGCGACGAGAAGTTACTGAGAATCTGAACTGCCATGGTGTGAGGCTCGATGGAAAGCAGTGTTACTAGATATGTAGGAGCGCTTCCATAGCGGCTCTCGCTAGGCGGCGTTGGCCGCAACTCAGCTGACCATGGCCCAGTACCCATAGGCACATCAGATGGATCGCTGGTTTCGACGTCAAAACTGATAAGAGGACCTGTGATCATATCGCCTTCATCTTCATCAGAGCCGTAGCTATCGTCAAGTGTCCGAGGGGGCTCCTGCGAAGCGGGTGACTGTTCTGAGCCCTCCTCATCTGAATCAAAGCTATTATGTGTAGGTGTTGCTGGAGGTTGAGGTGGTACAGTATCTGCAGCGGGATTGACTGAAAGATTATTGCCCGAGAAGTTAGTTGCAGGTGGTGGAAGAGTGGCAGCAGGCAGGTCTTCGATGGCTTGCTCATTGGCGGGTATATTCACATCACGTTCCCGGATAGGCGTTGACCTGGGATTACGAGATGATTCAATAGCGGGACTGGGGGATAAAAGAGGCAACTGTAGATCTAGTTGGTTGTGCCGTGAATCGCGGATATCAGGCGACGGCAATATAGACATGAATTTCTCACAACATAAATCATGTACAATATTTTCCATATGAATCCACCCAGCATAAACTATGAATGGAGCGGCTGCTATGATAGCATGTCCCGCCCAATTTGCTACTGACACGAAGCTTAGGTCATCCGGCAGCGCTGGTGGTGCTGGTATAGGCGATCTAGACGTCCAAGGAATGAAGAATAACGGATGGGGGAGCCAGAACCCTGATATGAGCCCAAGACGCTGGAATAGTACATGGACATGCGTATGTAGACTGAACCAAGTCCAGATATAGATTATCCATGGGTGGTGTAGCCCTAGTGAAATGGGCGAGAATGAACTGGAGTACGGTAGTTGGAACCATTTCCTTTTGAGATACCTGTAGCCGAGCATTGATGGCAGCCCGGCACCAAATAGCTTGATAACAGGATGGAGACCTGGCTCTAGATGGCCACCGGCAAACAGCTCGCGCAACGGACTATTTCCGTAGTTGTTCCATAGCATCATACGCTTGCGCAGGCCGCCCACGATCCAAGTTCCAGCTTCAATAGCCGTGAAACCGATCTTGTGCATCCGGTAGCCCATGACAGTTTCGTACCCGATATACTGCTGCTGAGATTCAGCTTCTGCCGAGCTGAGCCCGGTGTCAGGCTCTGCGACGCCGATGACATGCATTACTTCGTTGTGTGAGCGAATGATGCTTCGGTTCATGAAGCGACTTTCAATGTTAATAGGTCGACCACGTGGATCGTACAACTGGTTACGGTAGGTGGCATGAGGCTGTCCAGTGCCGATGATGACTTCATCGTACGGCGAGCGGCCCTAAGATATCGTTAGCACGGTGAAGTAACAGACAATGAAAGAATTCAGAGCTTACTAGACCAAAGGCTGTCAGTGGCTCTAACATGCCCATCTTGGCGACGATGAGCTTAGCCAAGAGATGCAAGCTATTGGATGGCGGATGGCGGAGACCATTTGTATGTGAACTGACTTGACGGCGCAGTCTCAGCTAGATACCAGAGGAGATAAAAAAGAAAAAAAAAGAGGTTGCCTATAGTGATACACAAAGTTAAGATAACAAATGCGCCAAATGTGAGATGTGGACGGTCTTGATGGAGGCTTAGAAATAAGCAGCCTGGATGAACCGGGAAGAGGAGCTTTGGCTTCACGAAATTCAGACAGGCTAACACAATTGGAAGATTTAGTGGCCAATTATGCAAAGTCGATGAAAAAAGAGCCAACAGGAAGGAAGGAAATGAAACCTGTAATTCAATTGAAGAGAATTGATAACAGAAACTAAATTGAACTACTTTATGATAGGTAATGAATTAGATTGAAGCTTGAAGGTCGTACCGCGATATAAACAAGTATACTGGGGCCGATAAGATAAGCGGCGAAAGTTTTTATCGATAAGAAATCGCGAAGAAGGAAAAAAAAAAAAATCCTGGAATGCAAGCTTCGGACGCCGCCGACTTAATCTTGAGGTCAGGTCAAGATATTAGACCAAATATCACAGTTCTTAACTTGGGAAGAAGAACTTCTGTTCATGTACTTTCTTTTTTCAGGACTAATCATTGACTTGCCATTTGCCAATTGCCTGAACTGAACCGAACATCTCATCCAATCTTCGATAATGGCGACAAAACAGCCGCTCAAGACGACCTTTGACGCCGACAAGGTGCTTCAGCCCATCTTTACAGGCGGCGCAGTTGCTATCGACGACAATGCCTACATTATGGCCACCGTTCTGGAAGAAGATGTAGTGTTAACCAACCCTTCAACTGGCCAAAATCTAGCCCGGGTAGAGGGAGTAAGTCTTCTTTTATATTATGTTCCGCCAACCATCAGCTAACCGCTATCATAATAGGACATGGAAGCCGTGTCAACTATGGCTTGTATGTGTCAATCTTACCTTGTTGTTCATTCATAACTTCTCTAGCTAACATTTGGCATTTAGTGACCCCTGATGGCTCCCATCTGATCATCTGCTCACGATCTCTTTCAATGCATATCTACACCCTCAAGCCCTCCGACGACAATTCCGCCAAGATTACCGCTACGCGCGTTCGCACTGTTAAGCCTCATACCACACCTGTTAGTGTCTTAGCCGTTGACAAAACCAGCACGCTTTTGGCTACTGGTGGAACCGACGGCATCGTTAAGGTCTGGGATATCAAGAAGGGCTTTGTTACACACACCTTCCGTGGACCTTCTGGTTTGGTTACTTCGCTATGCTTTTTTGACGTCATGGCCCGTGCGAGTGAACTACAAAAGAAGACTCAGAAGGGCAGCAAATCTGCTTTTGCCAACGGAGACGGTGACGAAGAGAACGACGATGCTAAGATTGTGCGCTTCAGACTTGCGTCTGGTAGCCAGGACGGCAAGATCCGTATCTGGGATCTACACAAGCGCGGTATTGCGGCAAGCCTGGACTCCCACGTTTCTGACGTGACTGCTATTGACTTCTGCCCACAGCAGCAGGCGCTAGTCTCAGCATCGCGCGATAAGACGCTGATTTGGTGGGATGTTCGTTCATGGAAGCAGCGCAAGGTCGTTCCGTGTCTGGAACTAGTCGAGGCTGCTGGTTTTGTGGATGGTGGCCGCCTGACGTTTGGCGCCGGCATCAAGGGCAACGTGCGCTTCTTCGATACCGATAGTGGAGTTGAATACTCACCAGAGCAGGACGAAAAGACGGAAAATGAGTCTATTGTGAATGCTATATACAGACCAACCTTGCCATTTATCATCTGCTTATTGTCAGACCACACCATCTGCCTGTTCAAGACGCCCTCCAAGGACAACATCCAGACGCTCAGCCAGGCTCCTGAGCCTTTCCGCAGAATATCGGGAACGCACGACGAAATTATAGATCTGGGATACCTACTCCCTGACAATTCTATGCTTGCCCTCGCCACCAACTCGGAAAATATCCGCATAGTGTCAGTCAAAGAGTCGCAGGCTCCCATAGAAGGTTCCTCATGGGTTGATGTCAAAGGCCCCTATTTTGGTCAGGATGTTGCCCTACTACACGGCCACGAAGACATTATCGTCACTCTAGACGTCGACTGGTCTGGCCACTGGGTTGCAACCGGTGCCAAGGACAACACGGCTAGGTTATGGCGTGTCGACCCTGCCACCAATACCTTCGAATGCTATGCTGTATTCTCCGGGCATGCTGAGTCCATTGGTGCCGTCGCACTACCGAAAAATGTGCCACAAGAAACCTCTGCGGCCTTCAAGGACCCCCTCAGCAACCCGCCTCTATTTCTCATCACCGGCTCCCAGGACCAGACCATCAAGCGCTGGGACATACCACGCCAAAAGCCCGACTCCAGTAAACCTCTCAGAGCAGCATACACGCGCAAGGCCCACGACAAGGACATTAACGCCATCGATGTACACCATAGCGGTCAGCTGTTCGGCTCCGCTTCGCAGGACAAGACGGTCAAGGTGTGGTCGGTGGAGGACGGTGAGGTGCAGGGTATTCTCAAAGGCCACAAACGCGGTGTTTGGGCTGTGCGCTTTGCGCCGCCCAAGATGCCATCGATCTTGGGTGAAGAAGGGTCTGTAGCTGGCAGAGGCATTGTGCTGACGGGCAGTGGTGATAAGACTCTCAAGCTATGGAATCTAACAGACTACTCGTGCATCCGCACCATGGAAGGCCACTCACACAGTATCCTCAAGGTGGCTTGGCTCAACGTCCCCAAAACTGAGAACGCACAAAAGAAGATCCTGGTTGCCAGTGCTGGTGGTGACGGCTTGGTCAAGGTCTGGGACGCCAACACGGGTGAAACCGAGTGCACTCTAGACAATCACGAGGACCGTGTGTGGGCACTGACTGTCAACCCGGACACCAACACGCTTGTATCAGGTAGTGGTGACTCTACCGTGACCTTCTGGAAGGACACTACCGTTGAAACGCAGTCCAAGGCATCGGCAGCGGCTCTTCAGCTCATCGAGCAAGAGCAAGAACTTGAGAATCACATTCACGCTGGTTCCTACCGCGAAGCCATCACCCTAGCTCTCCAGCTCAACCATCCTGGCCGCCTGCTCTCTCTTTTCACCAAGGTATCGACCAGCAACACGCCCGACGTCGACAGTTTGACAGGCCTTATCGCCGTCGACGAAGTGCTAGCCACGCTATCAGACGAGCAGATATTCATACTATTGCAGCGTCTGCGCGACTGGAACACTAACGCGCGCACGGCGCCGGTGGCCCAGCGTATCCTCGCGGCGCTGCTGAAAAGCTACCCGGCAGAACGGTTCGCTAAGCTGTCGGTGCGTGGCGCTCGCGGCCAGAAGAGCTTGCGTGAAGTGTTGGCGGCGCTCAAGGCTTACTCGGAGAGACACTATAAACGCATGGAGGAACTAGTAGACGAGAGCTTCTTGGTAGAGTACACACTGTATGAGATGAACTCGCTGATGCCAGCGCTAGAAGAGATGGAGGCAGAGGAGGAGGGAGAAGAAGAAGAAGAAAGGGAGGAGGAAGACGGAGATATTGTCATGACATAACTAGGCTTCATATACCGTGTGGATTGATTTTTTGTTCGTTATGCATTTGGAGTTTTCGGGAATATCAAAAATATATTGTACATTTTAGATAAATATAGTAACAAGCATTATTGAGTCAATTTTAGTATAAGTGAAGCTATCGTGAGGTTCAAAGTGGGGCCACAGTGGTGTATATATACTTGTGAGCTATCAATTAAACGACGAGGCTGCGTACAAGGCTGTGATCTTTTTCCTGACTCTGTTTATCACAAGCAAACAAGCAAGTAAGCATAGATATTCAAATTTCTTTGTGCAATCCGCAGCCATTAGCGAGTCCGACACTTTGCTTACTACAATCGTTAATCATCTAAACTCTCTATCGGCCAGAAAATGGACGCTAAAATGCTCGGCAAGCGTAACGCCGATGAGGCGCTAGAAGACATGAGCGGCGTCATGTCACCGGCCTCGAAACGTTCTCGCTTTGATTCGCACGAGTTCCAACCCGAAGGAAGCGACGCGCCCCCAACGCCGACAATACTACGAGACACTGATTCTATGAGTGATGATGGGGACGAAGATGCCGATGAGGATTCTCCAACAGCCGCTGCAGCAACAGCGCCACTACGCCAATCAGCGCCTACTGCCGGCTACGATGACCTTTACCTCGATACGATCAATCGCAACGTGCTCGATTTTGACTTTGAGAAGCTGTGCAGCGTCACGCTATCCAATATCAATGTGTATGCCTGCCTCGTGTGTGGCAAGTACTTCCAAGGCCGTGGGCCCAAGTCACATGCCTATTTCCACTCGCTCGACGAGGACCACCATGTGTTTATCAATATGCGCACCCAAAATGTCTACGTGCTTCCCGAGGGCTATGAAGTGCCTAGCAAGTCTCTAGATGATATCAAGTTCGTGTCAAACCCGGTATACTTGCGTGCTGAAGTCGCCACACTCGACCGCACCCCGGCAACCTCGTGGACGTACGGCGGCGCCAAGCCGTATACGCCAGGTTTTGTCGGCATGAACAACATTAAGCAGAACGACTACGTCAACGTCGTCGTGCAGGCGCTCTCTCACGTACCGCCGCTGCGCAACTTCTTTCTTCTCAGTAATGTGGCGAAGCATTCTGAGCTAGTACAGCGTTATAGTTTGCTTGTGCGCAAGATCTGGAACCCGCGCGCCTTCAAGGCTCATGTGTCTCCGCACGAACTGCTGCAGGAGGTCGCGCTGCAGAGTAACAAGCGATTCACGCTGACGCTACAGTCAGACCCTGTCGAGTTCATGTCTTGGTTCTTGAATAACCTACATCTTGGCTTGGGCGGAAGCAGATCCCGCATGCACTCGTCGGTCATCCAGAAATCCTTCCAGGGCCAGATGCGTGTGGACTCGCAAGCCATCACCGTGCGGTCGGACATCAATACGGACCGACTACGCTTTGAAGAGTCGACGCAGGTCGACGTCAGCATTGCACGCTACCTATTTCTTACGTTAGACCTACCAGCTGCGCCGCTGTTCCAGGACGAACTAGAGAAGAACATCATCCCACAAGTGCCCCTTACGACGATTCTACACAAATACGACGGCGAGCAGGCACATGAGCAGTTGACACACCGTAAACGCTACCAACTCATGCACCCTTTGCCACCCTATCTCATGTTCCATATCAAACGCTTCTCACAAAACAAGTTTGTTAGCGAACGCAACCCGACGATTGTGACCTTTGAAGAACAAGGCCTTGATGTGTCACCGTTTGTCCAAGCAGACCCAGCACATCCCTCGGGCCCCATATACTACGATTTAGTAGCCAACATTGTACATGAGGCAGTGCGTGCAAAGGACGACGTAGCGGACTCTGGCGAGGAAATCAAGACTTGGAAGGTCCAAGTTAAAGATCGCGCACGCGACGAATGGATCGTATGCCAGGATCTCTTCGTAGATAAGGTTCAGAGTGAACTACTATTCTCGGGGGAGTCGTATCTGCAAATATGGGAGAGACGGCGGACACCGACGAAAAGGGCTTAAAGAACGTCGAAGAAAGGTGGGGGACAGTGTTAAAGACAGAATTTGCATATACCACTTGTTACAACAACTACTACTACGATATCATCTTAGGTTTAAATAAAAACGGGCCAAAGGGTAGGTCTGAATGGAGTATCTTCTTCTTATTCAAAAAAGGTTGCAAAGTAGTATTAGTTATAATTTCCACGTGTTTTTTTCTTTCATATGTTTCTAATCTTTATGCTTACTGAAATTTATTCTCTTCATATCGGATTTTCCAGACCTGAGGTTTGTTTTGATCTATACAGTAAAACATAGACTTGCTGATCGAACATTAACAAGCGTATCTCCTGTTAACAAAAGAGGACAGGTTAAGTGAATCAATACGCATACTAGTCAGTACCATCATCTTGGAGCATTGGGCTTTGATCAGGCTCTAAAGTATTGATGTTCACTTTAGCAGCAGTGCAATAAGAACCTAACTAATATTTCTAGCTATGATACCTGCTGCTTCTAGGCAATAAATTCGTCACAAAACCAGTAGTATAGCATGACAGCCAAAACAAAACCTCTCATAAATGTACTAACGATATAGCTGTATTGCTACATTATAGTATGCCAGCTCAGTAAAATTTCGTTTGGCATAAGCCGCATAGCCACGAAGCTAATTTCGAATCCGCTATAACCAGTATACCATAGGCCTCTGTAGACTGAAGAAGGAAGAGCATATTCGTATCAATATGTTTGATTCAAAATAGTATCACAACTACATAGTAACCGAGTATTACACTCATACTTATATAGCTAGCTGGCCCCTTTCAGCCTGTCAGCTATTTGAGATATAGGATAGAAGGCTTTGTAAACAAAAACAAGTAGAAAAAAAACTAGATTTGTTCAACAATCTTGTCAAGTACCTATAACTATGAAGAAGATCCTTCTCTAATCGTCTGTAACTAAATAGTTACTATTCGATTATCATAACCACCCATCAAAGAGTCTTCGTTTTGAACGATGGTTAGTTCATCTTTCACAGCAGTTCCTCTTGCTTTATTATCATTGCTCGGCTCCTATATTGCATCTGTAGCATTAAATTGTACTAATCAGCCCTACAACACGGGAGCCAAGCTTGTGTATTAATGTATTAAGTAAGTATGAATACTTCATACTAGAACGCGGAAAAAAGTACATCCAACTATTCCATTGACTATAACTAGAATTATTGCTAACTGTCTTACTATTGTATAGGAGCATAGCTGTACTCTATAGGCTTTGCTAACTTCTGTTGCATCTACTCAACTACGCACTCTGTGTCTATATGTAGAAAAGCTAGTGAGTGAACCAAGAGACAGAGGCTATCTTCACTACCTACTTTCTAAGGAGGTAGCGATCATAAAGAAATCAAGTATAGATGAATATGCAAACACCTCTTACAGGGTTTTTGCCTTGAAGTCCTGAACAATGACTCTACAAGATCTTATTTGTTTTCTTAGATCATAGTTCGTTTTAACAGTGATAAACAACAATCCTCGACTGTTACTCGTGAGGTTGTCAGTCTTATAGCGCCAGCACTAGATAAAACTTCCAGTAGCTTAGCCAGTCATGCAACTGAGTTAAACTTCCTGAGACAAGAATCTACAACGTCGATAATTCGAAATATCTTTAGTAGAAAAGTATGCAACTGAAGCTTTCTGCATTCGTCATGTCCTTCACCTTGCTTATACCCTCAAAAAGCCAGTCAGCCGATGTGAGAAAGAGAAATGTCGCTGATCTAGCATTGTAGATTTTTGATCTTTTTCGTCGTGAATATGCTACCATGAGTTACGTCTGGGGACACAAGGCAAATGGTGATCCAGCAAACACTCATCTCTTGACTAGTAAAATAGAGGCTATCTTCATAGCAAAAAACGGCCTTCCTCTTCAAGACCTTTCCCAGACGATTGTTGATGATACTCATGTGGCAAAACAGGCTGGGTTCCGATATATGTAGATTGATGCTCTTTGCATTTTACAGGATAAGATGACAAGACCAATGACTGCCATCTATGAGTACTCTTGGTAGACTATAACTGATGCGAATGGGCTGGCAGCAGATTCTGGGCCCTATGGAGTTCCGGCTTTGCTTGAAGTTACAAGCAATCACCAATGTCACTTCTAAACTTACACTAGTTGAGGACCCTCAATTCCGTACGATTATATATAGATTATAGGCATGCCATCGGTCACCTTGAGGAGGTCGTGCTTTGATTCAACAATAACTGTTCTTCTCCATTCGGTCTATTGCTTTTACAACAAACGAGGCTTTCTAGTGGTGTCATCCTTGCTCAGAAGACGAGCTTGGCCCGGCATATCTATGGGATCTCACGACATTCCGTAAGAACAGGCAAACGAGCTCGAGAAGAGGTCATATATGGCATTAGGAGAGCCAGCCCTCTGATTATGAAGGGAGACATCTACCTCGACAACTCTGTCAAAACCGAATCATCTCCCATTTTCTATAATTTTGACATGGAAACCTTAAATGTGTATATTGACTCGTATTTCTTTCAATGGTGTCTGATGACTTAGGCAGTGAATAGTTAGCAATTATTGTAGTGGGCTCATTTGAGAACCAAGACTCTACAAATCTAGACTCCCTTGGAGATATATTCCCCCAGAATGCGTCAGATGGCATCATGTCCATGATTCCAGAAAATAATCTGTCTAATGTGGCAGAAGAAAAGTAAGTGTCGACCCTATAAATGTTAACATGGATTGTTCAACAAGTTGCTCTATTCAAGGGTTAGGGTTATTTCGGAATTTCCCATGGCGGCGATGGTCTAAGCTAAGACGGGTGTAGAGTTTGGCACGTGTCAGGATTAACTCGTAATATTATATCATAACTGCAATGTGCTAAAGATGAAAGGCATTGTATATATATATTTTATATATCATTTCAAGTCTCTACAAAACGACAGCACGATGAGCTTCGTCTATTTCAAGTGAAAAGAGCTCGGGATATCAAGTACAAAGCGAATATATCAAAGACACCGAAAAGGGGAAACAAGACGACAGATAGCGTAGAGGTACGAACAAAGGAGACATTAATCTAAGATGAAAAATATAAAGAAAAGAGTAGCAACAGCACGCCCGGAAGCTGTGAAGGAACAATAAACAAAGAATAAGAATAACTCAGTTGTTAATACAGGGGGAGATTTAGACCTGCTGACTACCAACTGGGAGCCGCCGGCACAGAACTCTAACTAACCCAGCCGAGCCAAGCAGATCTTTCCCAGGCTACTCAGGATTCCCTTTAGTTAACAAGGATAAACGATGGGCCCGCCACTATGCTAGTCTCGTTCAACACTCCAGTCAATGGCGCTGCGTTGACGAGCGAAACGTATGTGATGCCAGCCAGCGCCTGGGGAACGATGCAGCTGCTGTTAGCCGCATCAAAGGTAGCAAATGCCGTGCCGCCAGGAGTAACACCACCAGAAGTGAAGGCGCAGTGCGTAGCACCCGTCGTCGAGCCTGCCTTGAGCGAAATCGATGTGCCAGCCTGGGCCGGAGTTCCAGCCGCGGGCGACGTGACGCTTAGAGAGGCAAACGGCGTGATGGCCAGGTTCGAGCCGTTAGGGCACGACTGGATGAAGGGTGCCGCCAGAGTAAACGCCTCGCGCGGTGTCAGCGGAGCATCGAAGGCCTGCGGCACGGCAACCAGGCCGGCAGCCGTGCGGATAAAGGTCTGGTGGCGCGCCTCGACGGTCAAAATGGATCCGGCGGCCGTCAGAATGCTCGACGAGGACACCAGGCTGGCGGCGCCCAGGTAGGCGCCGACGCCGACGTTCTCCAGCACGGCAGCTACCACCACCATACTCTTGGCGTCGGTGAAGTTGAAGTTGTACGTGCACGGTTGCACGGGCGTGATGCCGCCCTGGGCCAGCGTGCTCTGCAGGAACGAAGCGTGGGTGAACTCGCTGTTGGGCAGAGACTGCAGGTCTGTGATTTGCTTGGCGTTCAGGCCCAGTGCCGTGAACTGTGAGGTGTCAAACTTGGCGAAACCCTGCTGGTAGAAAGTAGCCTCTAGCCATTCCAGAGTAAGAGCACTAAGATTATCGTGTTAGTTGGTTGCTACTGGCGCATGGTCTTCAAGGCTATAGTGTGGCTAGCTTACAATTGCAAGATATCGTTGTCAGTCAGCCCAGCAGCAGCAGCAGCAGCGTTCTGACGCTTGCCGAGCTGGAGCATCTCCATCTGGTCGATGGTGAACTTGGGCATAGCCGGCAGGGCCGAGGCCATAGTGGCCAGAGCAATAGTAATGAAAGAAGCCTTCATGTTAATTAAGAAAGAAAAAGAGTGTTAGGGTTCGTTGGTTGCGTGGTTGTTGTTCGTAGGTGATATTGTTAAAGTGATCGTCAAGAAAGAGAGATAAATTGGCGCCACCGGGACGTTAATAAAATATTATAAGAAATATGAAGTAAAGTAAACTGAAAGAAAGAAGCAGACCAGTGCTTGAAAAGAATTTTCGACTTGAGGTTAGTTTGATTAAAGGCGAAGCGAAGCAAAGCGAAGAATGATTAAATTACGTTAGAGGATAAGAATATATATATATATATATAAAGACGGCACAGAAACAATACACACAACCCAGTGTATGCGAAGAGAAGAAGAGACTTGGAGAGAACGAAGAGATGACCAGAAGAGAAGAGGAACCAGAAAAAAAGCAAGAGTGTCTAGCAGCTGTGATATATACTAAGTATCATGCTTAAGTTTCTTTTATTCTTCATATTCTTTCTTTCCTCCTCCTCCTCCTCATGCTACCCCTGTTTATTCCTGGAGTCACCCCTTGTCCAAGTCCCGGAATCCGAGTGTGATGAAGCTAAAATGACATATGAGACTGAGAAAACTAAAAGGTCCACAGGCTGATGAAAGCCTCATTCGGCCTGCTGTTTCTCATACACAGCAAATCTTAAGTATTAACTTCTTACTTGAACTCGCTGCCAGAAGCCCTTGTTCGGGTCCTAATAGACCCGTGCTCAGGGCCTAAGGTCCCTTGTCATAACATCCCAGTCTCATCGTCCAGTTTCTAGACGAGAAACACTTTGCTCATGGCAGCCACACTAAAACCACCTTGAGCCATGGCCATTGATCTCTTGCTCGTACAACTCAGTGAGAAAGAGTGAGAGGGAACGAAATTGATAGCCTAGCTAGGTTATCATAGTAGTATCAGTAACATCTTACTACCGCGCTTGTTACAGCTTAGACGTCTGTGCCTTGGCTTCTTGAAGTTCTTCATTCTATACCGGATTGCGAAGCATCCGTTAAGAAATGAAAAGAGTAAACCTACCAAAAATTGCCCGGAGATCAGGAACCAAAAGACGCCGGCGGCCAGGAACACGGCTATAGTTCATGCCGGCTTCTTTGATTTTATTACCATATAAAGGACGAGTTTCTGCAGGAGAACGACAGCGCGGTTACTCAATTATTACGTCTATCTTGTTGAGTCCCTGCTATGTAAGACTGTCTGTTCTTCGTATGAGCTCTAACAGACCTGTAGTAGTTAATAGTAGTACGTGACAAAATCAAGATTCCAATTTCGGGCGGCCTCCCATCTTAATCCCAGTCAAGCACGTTTTTTTCTTTGGGGGGGGGNGGGGGGGGGAGGGCACTGAACTATCTCTTGCTTAGTTTCTTCACTCTGTCAGTTAGAAAAAGAAAAGAACAGCAAATATTCTCAGACCTCTCATCTCTTGTTTTGTTTTCCTTTCTTGGCTGATTCCGGCCCGGGCAGACGACGAAACGACTCTGACACAAACTCAAATTTTGGTTCAAAGGTCAAGGTAAAGTAGACAAAGCAGAATGAATGAAAAGCCAGGGTTGTTTTCTAGTACGTTAGTAGTAACTAGCAAGGTAGTAAGTAGTACTAGCACTTTCTTTTGACAGAGTTCCTGCTCAGCATAGTAACATTTAGATATGAACGCTTGGTTTTTTTTTTACATAGTAAAGGTTTACCCCAAGGTGAACCTTTACAGGGGAATTATATACATATATATAATAGAAATTCAATAATTTTGGAGTATTAAAGTTGAAGGGATAAGAAATACAAAAGCTTACTTTTGCGAGTATACGGATGTTGAGGAAGTCGTATGCAGCAATACTTTGTGATATCATCCAGATGGTATTAGTAATCATATAAGAAGAAGGCAAGTTTTCTACTACTTTCATACTACGCTCAAATCTTCTTTTTAAGATTTATTTTGTAACAGCGGAAAATTTCATTTAAATCATGTGACAGCTTCTGTTTTGAAACTTCAATGACACCCTGTCGTTTCTTGGTCTTTAGTTCACAAGGCCCCCGTTATGTAATGAATCTACAACCAGGCTTTCGCCCCTCATATATAAGCTTTTTATCCAGTGAAGACGCTTGTTGATTCAGATACCATACAGAGATGAATATCAGCGCCTTCTAGTGGTATAACACCCAAATTTTATCTGACATATGGACTATGATTCTCCAAACCGCCCTTCCCAGTCATGATCCGCCGGAAACCAACTGAACCGTGGGTCTTGTTTTTTTTTTACGATGATGTTTGTTAGTGTCAAGAATGATCTCACAAATACTTAGATCGTTGGTTTCCCGACACGGCTCTACAAAATCAGCAATAAGTTAAACATATATTGAAGATACTCCTGTCTATCATTCCAGGTTCTTCAGCCCATGAGCTTCAACTCACTCGTCTTTTCTCTTCCTACAACATCTCTCAATATCCTCTTATATCAATCATTTCGTCGCCTTGTCATCCGGACCCTCGTACACTTCGTCATGCCTTTCCTTTTCTTTCTCTCTATCTCTTATTCTCGTACATTTCTTCGCCTCTCTCATCCGACCTTTTTAAAACACCCAATACTCTTGGAATGAAAATCATGGGCACACACCTTTTTTTTGATCTTTTTCCCCATTGTAAAGCCATTGTAAAGAAAGCCGTATATAAAGCATGTTGCTCTATTGGGTTAATTCTCATTCTCTCTATCATTCTTCTCAACTACTTCTCAACTAACTGAAGGGAGAATATTTTTTTTCGGTCAAATTTGAAATAAGACCCTAACCCTATCATATGCGATACACTTAAATCATCATCATGTTGTGCCTTCTTAGCGGCTTCCTACGACATCTGCAATCACTCTATCTTCTTACACAGGCTAAATCACTCGAGCTCATAATGCTTCAATGGGACATTTCACATAACACAACATCCGTTCATATCAAAACTATGTCAAATCAACCGTGTAACATTATACTTTTTTTTAACAGCATTCAATGAAGAAACATATCGCTTAACTAGATGTATATTAATCTTTGACAAGACGCTACTAAACAACGCCATCTGCAGTTGTAGTAGGGCCATAATCCAACAAATCCCCATTCAGAGTCTCATACTGCTCAAGATACCCCTCTCGTTGATTCTTTCTTCCGCGCTCCAAATCGTCATGTTCTTACATACAAACACCAGACCTTCTCACTCACTGTGTGAGCCTCCCAAGAATACTTGACTCATACTTGGTTCAATACCACCACAGCTACATCAACAACGCCTGCTTACTCGTACACAGTTTGGGATAAAAGTGCTAACAAGCTGTTATTACAGGGCGTAAGGGTTCAGTGAGCGGATAGTCAGGCAACTAGAATAGAAACAAGATTGTTAGTAAAAAGGTACTTGTCCACAACAGAGAAGTGGCAATGGGTAAAACTTACGGAGGGCTTTTACTGAGGTCCGTCTTCAGAATAACGGGAATGCGCGTCAACTCAGTCACATCTTGGATGAATTCGCCATCTTCCTCGCGTAGCTTGAAGAACTTGAAGTACTTGTCCTTGAGAGACTGGCGTGCCTCGGTCGTCAACACCTTACTATCAGAGCGTGTACGCTGCAAGTTCGAAGAGCCATCGGCCTGGCGAGGCGAGCCAGGGACGCTCTGTGTCGAACGATCGACAGCCAGAGAAACACCGGCCATAGACTCCGCCAAATCGGAGTTATTATCATCCTCATCGTCAAACAGGGCATCGACATCATCGGTCGACATCGTGCCTGTCTCTGTCTGTTTGCGAGCAGCCTCCTCGCGCTCCTTCTTGACCCGCTCGACCTCTTCAGCGTGGCGCGCAGCAGCCATGGCATTGCTGACACGCTGTGAGATATTGGCCTTTGGACGCTCATCTTCGGGAACGTAAGCAGAGCTGGGGACACCCTTCTCCCAGTACAGCTCTAAGACGCGCTTCTCCTTGCGGAATTCAGCTTTCTTCAGAGGTAGCTGGTCACAATGGACACGCTTCTCGAAGCCCCACTTTGGAATGAATATGTCAAAAGCAGACTCGTAGACACAAACAACTATACCCTCGACAATCATGTCACCTTCAGTGGCAAGACGTTCCTTGTCCATAGCACGGCATGACTCGATGTGCACGCTCTGCTCTTGGGCATTCTGAGCAGACTCCTCCTTGACATTGTATAGGTCGACAGTCTTGACAAGCTGCTCAATATCCTCCGTGTACTCAGTGCCGGTCAGGATAGCCTGCAACTGACGATGAACGATAATGTCAGCGAAGCGATGCACAGGGCGAGTAAAGTGCGTATAGACCTGCAAGTTCAGGGCATAGTGAGGCCACAGTTCTTGTGCAGTCTTGCCAGCGATGAAGTACTTGGCACGCTGCATAGTCTTGAACAGCAACGTCTCCATACCCTTGCGAATGTCGTCATCATCAACCTTGAACAGGCTGTTCTGGAGCTTGCCGCTGCTAGTAGCATCGATGTCATAGCCCAACGCGTTCATGCGGTCAACAAATGTGGCCAGACGACGAGGGCTAGGCGTTAGGTGACGGCGAAGCAAAGCCTTCTCCGGCAGACCAGCTAGAAGCTTCTGACCAACATAAGCGTTGACAGTGTGAGTAAGCTCTTCCCACAGTTCAGTGGCAGCAGACGTCTCGAAGATGTTGGTGCGAACCGGCATATTTTCGTCATCCAGCTGAGACAGCAGACGAAGAGGGGCAATGGGGTCACTTCCGCCACCCAGACGCTTTTCCTTGAACTTCTCGACAACAGCATGGAGAATCTGAATATCACGGGCGGGGATAGGACCAGCATCCTGCTTTCCTCCGATGATAGCATCAATACCTTGAAGACCAATAGTGCTAGTGCTCTTGACGATGGCCTTTCCAACCCAAGTTTCGTTCTCATCGATGACGCCGGTAACAGGGTTAACGGTAAAGACTACACTGAAAGTTAGGCGATCCTCACTAGGCTTGAGAGCGCAGACGTCAGCCCACAGCTTGTGGGGAAGCAGAGGGCAGGCGCGGTTAAGTAGATGAACGGCAGTACCACGCTTACGAGCTTCACGGTCAACCAACGAGCTAGGCTTAACAAAGTGGGTGACATCGGGAATATGAACACCAATCTCAAGCTTGCCATCGCTGCGGGTCTTGACATGAACAGCATTGCCAAGCTCCATGGTTCCGCCGAAGTCAACAGTGAAAACCTTCTCTTCGCGGAAATCACGGCGAGATTCCAGCTCAGTTATGGACTCCTTCTCTAGGGACCAGTCCTGCAGACCAACGCTGCGAATGACGGCATCGGAGAACTCATCGCTAGCAAAATTGTTGTCGCGCAACAGAGCATCGGTTTCAACCTTGACATCACCCATCCTACCCAGCTGCTCAACAAGAGTACCGAAGGGGTGCAGAGAGGTGATTGGCCAGCGCTTGATAGAAGCAACGAAGATTCTGTCAGCGTAAGAAGCATGGTTCTCGACAAAGTCGCGAGGAGCCTGCTCGGTAGGAATGGCAATAAGAGGCACACGCTTATCAGTAGGCTTAAACCAAACGATTTTAGGCTTCTCAGTGTTGTTGGGGCGAGAGTTGCCACCATCACGAGCAGCACGCTCCGCCTCCTGTTTCTCCTTGGTTGCCTGGCTACTCGGGCGCAATAGGCCGAGAGTACCCGAGAACATTTGTCCACTCATGCGGTCGATAACCGCGACAACGTGACCAGCATACAGGGGCTTCTGCTCGTCGTTGATTTCTTCCTCCTCAACAAGCAGGAGAGACTGACCCTCAACCTCAACATCATCGTTCTTCTTTTGGGTGGGGCGCTCACGAAGAGAACCACGGCGGCGAATACCACCTTCCGAAGCACCATCGTCACGGCCATTATTAGAGGGGCCTCCACGGGACTCAGTATTGTCCTTGCGCTTCTTTTTCTCTTCCTTCTCGCGCTTCTGAGACCAAACCTCATCAACATCAAGAAGCTCAATGGCAACAAGGTCGCCTTCCAGAGCACGGTTACGATCCTTGGAACCGCAAATGAAGATATCAGCATCCAAAAGGCCATCCTGGGTAGTGACATAAGCGTCGCTACGATTCTTTTTATTGACACGCAAAACGCCAGCAACAAGTTGGCCATTGTTGAGAAGAGCAGGGAGAGTAGCCTGGGGAAGATAGGGAGTGAAAAGAGTCTTGCGAGTGACGTTGTTACCCTGCTGGCCCTGCTGACCTTGCGGCAGCATAGAGGCATGCTGGCCGGCTTGCAGACCCATCAGAGGATTAACCATCTGGCCCTGGGCCTGGGCTTGGGCAGCTTGAAGAGCCTGAAGCTGGCCAATCTGCATAGCGTTCAAGCCCATGCCATTCATGTTACCCATATTCATACCGGGAATAAGCATCTGACCACCCATGGGCATCATAGGTTGGCCCGAGTACTGGAATGAGCCAATCGAGTTGATTGACTGATTGACGCTTGGACGAGAGCGGTGGCCAGGCTGGTAGCCACCCTGAGTGTTGGGCATCTGCGGCTGCTGTTGTTGTTGTGGTGGCTGCTGCTGCTGCTGCTGCTGCTGCTGTTGTTGTTGTTGTTGTTGTTGTTGTTGTTGTTGCTGCGGCTGCTGCTGAGCCTGAGCAGAAGAGTCCTGGTTCTGGCGCCAGTTGCCCTCGAAGTTGCGAGAGGGGGTGCGGCCGTGGCCACCACGGCCACCCTCAGAAGGAGGGCGACCAGTAGCCATGCCACCACGAGAGCCAATAGCCATTGACTGGCTACGGCCGTGACCGCCGCGCGAAGGGCGGGCAGAGTTGTAAGACTGGTGAGTAGCCTCAGACGAAGCGTTACTCTGTGTCTCCTCGTTGGGGAGCGCAGCAGCGGGGAATTGAAAGCCCGAGGTAGTACGCTTCTGCTGGGCAGCTTCAGCCGCCTTGCGAGCATCGGCAAGAGCTAAGGAGTGTCTACGCTGATGGCCACCGCCACGGCTTCCACCGCGACCTCCAGACTGACCACTGGAGTGACCATTGGCATCTCCGTTGTTAGAGGCACCGGATGAAGGAGCGGGAGGAGGGCCACTACCGATGTTCATGCTCTGGGCAGCTGAAGGGGTGCGACGGTGCGAGTTGTGCTGCTGTGGCTGCTGGGGGTTCATACCAATGGACTGAACAGGGACGGGGAACTGGAAAGCGCCAGCAGCACCCATCTGCGGGTTTAATTGGGAAATGCCCATCGCACCTTGTTGCAGCATGACAAACTGCTGTTGAGTAGCCTGCAGTTGTTGTTGCTGCTGTTGTAGCAGCTCAATTTGTTGTTGAAGAGCCAACTGATCAACTAAAAAAGAGTATGCATGTTAGCTACCGAGTCATTGCAAGCCATGGTACCATACTGGCAGCATATGCAGCTACCAGGTTAATGTATGTGTTTCAGTCATGTCAGCACTTACCACCGGGGCTAGTTAAAACGCTGACAAGAGGCGTCATTTCAGACGGGCTACGTCTATGAGCGATATGCAAGCGGCGTGTAGTTGGAGGCGGTACGCCATTAGGGCGTTGAGGTTGGTTAGGGTCCATATTGTACGGAAATCTGGTGTGTATATAGAACAAGAAAAGTGTTCGTTAGAAAGCAGAGCGCCCAGAGACTTCGCAGAAGAAGACCGAGGACAGACACTGAAATGGGCGTGTTGTATTATAGTAGCGAGCGAGAGACAAGGAACGTCAACGCTAGGCTAGCAGCGAAAGATAAATAGGAAAAAAAAAATTCAAGGAATTTCAAAGAGAGGAAGAAAACGAAGTGCAGTGATACAAATCGTAGAAATTGAAGGAAGGAAGGATACAATATTTCGTCAAGACGCTCGATAGCTCCGATCGGATGTTTTTCAATGCGAGAATTCGGTCAAGCAGGTCTGAACGACGATAATGAGGCGATAGCCGGATCGGGTCACATACACAGTATGCTGGCGTCGTTGAAAGTAGCACGGCCGTGGACAATTTAATTGCTTGGCAGTGGCTTCTCAGAGTCAGCGGATGGACCGGGAGATTATAGCCAGTCAAAGACGGGCTTTTTTTTAGCTCGCAACAAAGGAGGTATATGTTTGTGTGTGCCGGTGGAAAATGGCACAAGGTGTGGTGGTGGAGTGTATTCTAAAAGGGCTTTCACTACAGCTGCAGTATTACTTGGAGCCAGAGTGTCCTTGCTGTTGGTGGGCGGCGAAGAACAGACGATCCAAGACGGGCGAGCAAGCGAGCAATTAGCAAGAATGGGTGCGTCGAGGCGAAGATAACAGAATAACAAGATGTAGCTGTAGTATTTGTTGGTTGTGGTGTAGTAGTGATAGTTGATATTGCGGAAAGTCGTTAGGTTGGTTGATTGATGCGAGAGAAAGACAGGGAAAGCGGGAAAAAAAAATAATATAATTGATGATGATAGTGATGAAAGATTCGACCAGCTGTCAAGTACTCAGTAGTTGAAAGGCCAGCCGTCTTCTGAGGATAATCGATAGGGAAAGACGGAGTGATTTGAGGTGGGGGAAAAAGAAGGGAAGAGAAGAGGAGAAGAAGAAAGAGTCGCAGGAATGTGAGGAGGGAGCTCCGTAGTTATGTAGCAATAGGAAGTTGCTGTCGTAGGCGAGAACTGGCAAGAGCAGGCGTTACGGGGGCCTACTCTGACGTTGTTTCCTCGAACGAACAAAACGGACGATCTGGTTGGCTGGCTATGTGCTTTCTTTTTTTCCTGTTTGGGCGGCCAGAACAGCTTGACAACTGCAATTTGTTTAACGGGGCATCGACTTAGGGCAATGTGATAGGTGGCTCAGTCTATAGCTACGAAAGCTGCAAATGGAAGGAGGAGGCAAAGCAAGCGGCCAGCACCATCACCAGAAGCAGCACTTCCTTCTTGTCTTGTTTGTTTAGCTGTAGACGGGGCTTTCCCTACTTCAAGATGTTGTCTTTTTTTCTAGTAGTGATAATCTGCTGCGGCGGGAGGCCCAAGCCCTCTAGCTAGCGCTCTGGTCTCTGGGGCTTCCAGGCACCATTGCCGCTGGCATTTAATTGTTTGGCTGTGCGATTATCTTTTCGCCTTTTCGCCGACTGGATGGCGATATTTTGACTGCCGTTCACTTTGCGACGGCTGGAGGCCAGCCAACGACGATTGCAGAGCTCAAAGTTGCTAAGCAGCTAGTGCTACTAGCTAGAGCTTATCTCACTATATTGTACGCATAGTTCTGGGACAAAGCTCTGCTGGAGCGAGCCTGCCTCCTTCCCGCTATTTGCTTGTCGTCCTTTCAGGCAACCAAGAAAAAAAAAAGAAAAAAAAGAAACCAGCATAACATGAGACTAGTTTGATCAGAGCTATAGACGGCTGGCTGGATTTGGTATAAACATACAGTTATCAGTACGCAAAACACTGAAATCTGTTTCTTTTCCCAAGATAACCTAGATGAAGCACACTCGAAACATTGGCCAGCCATCCGGGAGCTCCCAGCCCAGAGCCAAACGCCACGACACCTTGATTGCAACACCAGCGACAGGGCCTGTAGTATCAGTGTTCGCAAGGGTTTTGGCGGGGCGGCGTTACAGCGGGAACGGAGGATTATCTCGGCTTTGTGTATCCCAGCCCAAGCTTTCACCTCCAAAGCTCCCTGAGCGTTACAGCTTTCGCACTTACCAAGTCAGCAGAGAGAATTATAGTGTTGGGAGCCTTTATTTCTGCGCTACAAATCTGCGCCGATTCCTCTAAACGAGTATCAAAAGTCTTCTTACAATACTGTGAAGCCATTGTCAAAGCCACTCCACTGTTTAGATGGCCAGAACAACTCCAGCCCACACTAACCTTTGGTAGAAAGCTGAGCTTAGAACATAGCATGACTCTACTTTGGGTTTTCTTCTTGGCATGCTGACAGACTCAAAATTAAGAGAGACATTTCAACGAGAGGAGCCAATAAGCAAATAGATATATGCGGACCGGAGGAGAAGGGGTAATGAAAAGAGAGGAAACGTCATCGCCTCGCTTGCCTGTAATATCTCCCTCCGGTTCATGTCCACTTGACGTCGTCCAGTCGCTCATTTGCGCAGATTATTAGCTTCGCAGTTGCTACTGGCTAGGTGCTCATCTAGCGTCATCCCGCTTCTTTTCGGTTACCAGTGCATGTAGATAACGATCAAAAAGCTGCCCTACTTAATCGTCCATAATGCTGCTGATGATATCCATTATTTACAGAGCCATTTCTGTCTACCACAGCCCAGTCTGTGATCATCGACTATGTATACAAGAAGAAGAGGAAAATGAGCCACAAACAAAACCACTCAACTATTAATAATGAATACCAAATGATGGTAGTTTCGTATAGCTTCTCGAGGCTAAACTTGACTGTCCGTTCTGTGTTCCCTATTCTACTCATAATTTCAGCAGCTCGGAAGGCATGCATAGAACAATCACACCGGCAAACAAACTGCCAGGTGAATAAATGTATCTATTCTAAACGTGAGGGAATTGCCCGGGCTGGGCCGGATTCGTGGATGGCCCGCAAGACAGCTATAGTAGTACTATTGTACTATTTTCCGCAATACTGACAGCTTCTGCATAAGTGGTACACGTATGCCTACTATTTGTCGTTATTGTCATATACATGCTGATGGCAAAATGTCGATATTGGCTATGAATATGAGCGGGCTGCGTTAACGTTATAGATTGTTGGCAATATGACCCAATGAGTATCCCCACTTGGTTTTTGTTATTTTTTACACGTAGGTCTGCTTTTTTTTTCTGGTCGCGCAATCTAGCAACTCATCGGGTCGGGGGTTAATGATTAAACTGTCTTCCGCTTGGACACATTGAAATATACAGGGACCATTTTAAGAACATTTTCATGACATTACTACTACTCATGACTGAATGGACCTGCATGTAGGCTGAAGATATCGTAGGTTGAACTGACTCTGTCCCAGGTCAATAATAAACACCTGAAAACAACTTTTGAAAGACATGAAAGCTTGGTCGCCGCAGCCCAAGCGAAGAGACCTTGATTCGAAACAAACAAGAAGTTAGGCTATGATACGGAATTGTGTCGTTTCGAGCTGCAAGTGACTGATTGACAACAAGGGGAAAGCACATGATATCAACAGATAGGCCTCAGCATAAGCAGTACAAAAATTTTTGGCTGACATCTTTTGCTTGCTTTGTTTACGTCAAGTTTATTGGACAGACAGACAGACAGGCCTGCAGATATGTATATAGTAGAAACAGCAGATACTTGGCTGGGCTCAATAGGACACTGCTGCTGTTTTATCACACTGCCACTTGTCACCACCGCCTACAAGCCACCCTTCCTTCTGACCTCCATCTGGTCTGTGGCAAGCTCTCCATTCCCTAGCAGTACTATATCCCGTTATGACATGTGGCTTTGTTTCTTGCTTCTTTTTTCTTCTGTCCCGCACATAAAGTCAAAGCAATGGATAGAAAAGAGACGGAAAGCGTGGACCGGGGATAGGCTGACCATGGTCACATCCATATTCCCTGTCTTGGCCAGTGTCTCGTTGTCTCTTTTCCTATCTTCGTTTTGGAGGGCATCAATTTGAATTTGTGTTGTCTGCCTATCTTCCTGGTCGACAGACAACTTGCTCAATATCACCTTCGCGGGCGACTATAGGAATCGTTACCCCGTGAACACTACCTGGTCTGTCTTTTGGACAACTAGGTGGAAATGGGAAGAGCCCGGACAGTACCTAATATTTGTTAGCGTTGTATCTTGAAAGAACTAGGGCGTCCAGACCTACTCGGTCGCAATAAGGTCATAGAAGAGTGAAGTGCATTGTTACTACGAATAGCCTCTATGTGACGCTAGAACTCCCTTCATTCAACGTATTGTTCTAGGGTCTAGACCGTCTCTCATAAGAGTACAGTGACTCTGACATTTGCACCATGTGCATATATTCAATCCTAGGTTTGAGGGTCTTTGTTCACCACCCCCTTAAATCAGAGCTGATGTTGACTCGGGATTACTTGTTCGCTTCAATTTACCGCAAGCAAGTAGCACGGCGAGCTTGCTGTGAGAATAGAGCTACAGAATATCGCCGCAGGAGTTTGTTTAAAAGGAAAAAACCCTTTCTCCCTTGTCAGAAAGACACAAGGATTTGAAAGATAGCTATTGTCTTTATTTATTCTTTTATTTGGCTGCCAACTCCCCGTAACAATCAATGGTTGACTATTTTATTCCTGCTCTTCTATACAAAAAGAGAAGAGGATGACGGGAACATGAACTGTTATGGAATGAGTGTCAATCTAGCCCAGATAACTGATTGGGCCAAAACTGAAATTCGTTTGGGGATTGACTATATTGTCTCCTTCTTATCTGCATGTCTTCAGGCGTATGCATTTGTTGAGACTTAAAAGTTAGTGCTAACGACCTTTCACCGCCGAGTGAAACATCACGTACTGGCTTATGGCAATATTTATTCCGTGTGGTTTCTATCATACTGGCGACAATCTGCGCAGTACGTGAGGGCGGCTGTAGAATTGGCGTTGTGTTATACTTGTTCTTCCATCTATATACTACCTTGCCATACATCCATCCGTCGTTCTTCAAGACAGACATCAAACATACATAGAGCGAGATGCCCCCCAGGATATCAAGGGTACCTCACACTGTCTCTAGTCTGTTTCGTCATTTGAGAGCCACCAAAGAAGACTGAGCCCGAGCTGCTAGCCAAGCACTATGCAGAAGCGCCTTGAAGCGTTTTAGAAGATTGGAGCACCCAACTCCTAGGCACTTGACGAACCAGCTTCTCTTGATTTTCGCTGTAGAAACGACCGCTTTAGAAAGTTTCAACTGGGGCTCCGAGCTCAAATATTGGCCAAGCCACAAGTCGAGACATGGGCATAGCACATACTTTCGAATAACCGACAATCTGTCTGCTAGGTGCTGCGATTATTGTCTCTGGGAGCTTGGAAGAGGCAAAGATCAACAATAAAAGTGAGTAAAGCCGGGCGTAGTGATTGAATATTCCTGATCATTAGGGAAACACAAAGAGCATAAGCAAAACGTTGGTAGCTACGCTTTTTATTTTATTTTATTTTATTTTGATTATCGATGAAAGTTTGCTTCGACTCTCTATCGCTAAACAATAATATGAAAAGTATCATGAGAGCAGGTACATAGCTAACAAACTGGATAAGTACCCTCTCCATTTTACCTCCAAAAAGAACGTCGAGGGATTACCAAAAGTAGGTCCAGATATACCTAACAGGGTGTTCTTATTTATGCTTGGGACTATTGTATTGTAAATAGTTCTTGGGACTATGTACGGCTTACATACTATGTATAGTTTTGAGTGTTTATCGACATATCAATGGGTTGGAAGGATGCTGTTTGTCTTAATCAGGAAAGCAGCTTCATTGTGGCTATCCGTCTTTCTCCAATTTTTCTGCTAGGGAGCTTATCGATAGTGGAAGTTCTTATCGGAGGCATCGCGATAAGATCATCTAGCGAAGCAAGATTATCAAAAGAAGGAAAATGGGCGCTAAAGAACTCGGAATCTGCAGCGAAAGTGAAGGCGGCCTGGAAACGGAAAACGGTACGTGGCGGAAGTGATGTGATTGGATGTCGAGAATTGCTTGTTTAGGTTGCACATTTGTGTTATGGATTTTGTCACTTTGTCAGTTTTCCTAATTTTTGTCGACCGACATGCGGAAATGCGAGATGTAGAAATGTAGTTGCATCTGCTTAATTTTTAAAATGAGTGTGCTGTCAAACACAGACGTATACTAGTACAGAGTACCTTTTTCAAATCAGTTTATCGTGAAGAGCGGATGTGCTCTGGCGCCATGGGCCTGGCACTTAGAATGGAGCGAACAGGCCAGTCAGAGAGACAGAGAGAGTCCAGCTATTACAAAATGTTACGTGCAGCTCTAGATTTGATCGCAACATTGAGCCCATTCAGTCCATTTGAGTTTATTTGGCGTCTTGTTTTTCGCCCTTCTGACTAGATGAACAATAGTAGTTTCCTTTCTGAAATCTGATATTGCCACTTTTGCTGTGCTGCTGCTCCCTGGGTTGTTCGCTATAAACTCATTGTGTAATTTTTTTTCTTCCCAGCCTCGCTACACTTTATTTACTCCTACATTCAGCCTTGGACGAGCAGTCTAGTTGGTGATTTTCAAGCTTCATCATAACGTGAAATTAGTGCTGGGATATCTAAGTTTTGTTTTTGTGATTCTCTAGCGACTGAATCTGCGTCGACTCGGCTTATCTCGCCATCTGAATTAACCCGCTTGGCTCCATTGAAGCAAGGCCAATATCCCACGAACTGAAACGAGGGAAATCGAAACCGCAACGCGACCGCGACCTGATCGCCTAGTCGCTATCGCTGCTATAGCTACCGTAAAGATAGACTCCTGGTACCTTTGAAACCACCAAAATTTTGTTTTTACCAAAGTATCTCCAGGATATTGAAACTCTCACGACCGCTGACGGCAGATACCCTCAAAGATGTCCCACCACCGCTCTTCGCTCTCTACAAACAGCTTTATTGCGAGTACCGATCGCAAAAAGTCTTCACCAAACCCACACCACCGCCGGGCTCCCAGTGGCCTCCTATCGGAGTTTTTCACCGATTCACGCAACACAGAGCTTAGCCATCGTGATGCCCTTGACCAGGCCAAGGCCGAGCATGATCGCGTGCGCGAACGCGCTCTACGCGTCTTTGAGATGCATGAGCTTGAGGTTGAGCGCCAGCGCATTGTGAAGCAGCAGGAAGAAGAGCAAGAACGTTTAAAGCGCGAAACAGCTGTCATGGAAGAAAAGCAGCGCTTGGAGGCTCTGAAGGCTGCGAAGGCTTCGCCGCCACCACCTTTACCGAAGCCAGAGCCAAAGCCAGAGTTAAAACAAGCAGAAAATGGAGTATCACCAACCAAAACTGCATCGACTGCTGCTACCGCTTCAGCACCAGTGAAGGCACCTTCGGCGGGTGCGCCTGCCCTTATTTCTAAGATGGAAGAAGCTGAAAAGTCAGCTACTAGTGGCTTTGGAATGGGCTCATTGGCTGCAGTAATGTCATCGTCAGCTTCTACCACTACTGATGGCAAATCTGCCGGCGTTTCGTCTTCAGCACCGTTTGGGAGTGCGACAAAACCTGCCACACAATCGGGTACACAGAATCCAATCTCATTCGGTGCTGCTCAGCAAAGTACATTCGGCAAGCCGGCATCTAGCTCATATTCTGCTGCTACTCTCACCAAACCAGCTGGTAGCTTGCTTGGAAGTCCTACTACAAACCCAGCGACTTCATCTCCATTTAGTGCTAAGCCCACTTCAGTAGTTTCAGTAGTGAAGCCCGCTGTTCCGATTGTGAATGCAGTTATAGAAGCTGACCCAAAAGTTTTCCCATACAACCAAAAGTATGCAGATATTCACAAAAAGTTGAAGGAGCTCCGGAAAGCTGTCGAAACTTCAGCTACTCAGCCCGGATCACCACTCAAGGGAAAGGTTGGTGATATGCGTCGAGAAATCAGAAAGTCTATAGGCCAATTGACAGAAGGTGCTGGAGCGAACAAGATACAGGTAAGCATAGTCTATCTTACCTGTACATCTATACGTTATACTAATTTCAATCTGTAGCTCGCAAAGATCCGGCAGGTTTTAAAATCTTCACTAGATGGCACATATCCAAGTCCACCTGTAGATGTTAAGGATTACGTTATCGAAGTACCCCAAAGGGTTTCTGATGCTGATGTTTACAAGGGAGACCAGATGCCTTCACTATTTCTGTATCTCCTGAACATCTTCTCTAAGGCCATCATCTCACAGTTCATTAACGAATGCGGAGCAAACCCGAAGGCTGCTGACCCTATTGGTGTTATTTTCAGTCAAGTATTCTCTGATAAGGACTATCATTGGCGCGGCCGTACTCTTGCCGACATAACTCTTGCTAAGCTACGAGTAGTATGTCCTGTGCTTTTTGGCGTTCGTGGCAATGAGAGTGTTGCCGCTGGACGTCTTGCATTAGGCTGGCGGAAGGATGGTAATGAGTTCATACCGGAGCAAGCGCATTGGGATCGAATGGCTGGACTTGGCGCTGGTTTCGGTGCAATCTCCCTCAGAGACTTTAGCAAGACCACCCGCACCACACCCGTACCGCCAACAACGTACTGGACAGCACTAGCATCATTGGCAAACACACCTCCTAAGGAGGTTTCTGCAACACAGCTTGTCGTTCTTAAGGCTATGATCGATGGCCATACACCAAGATTCCTGCAGTTCTACGGTAATGCAGGTCGGGCAGCGCTCAAGGTAGCGCTAATTGACTTCCCGCAGAAGATTGCCAAGGGACCAAGCCAAGAAGCACTTGCCGTGGTCGCAGCTAGACTTCTGAAGGATGAGGGTCTAAGACTAGTTTAAGGAAATCTTTGGCCTACTTCGTTCAACCTGTGTCGGTGGGCTTCTGTAACCGTTGTGGCTACGCTATGCCAGTTTACATGGAACAATGTTGAGAATACTACCTTCAGTTATGAGCAAACTGTGCGCCTAGAAGCTTCCTAGTTTCATGAAATATGCCAACAGTACTTGCTTCATTAGTCATGCCAAAGCATTGGAGCCAGATCTATCTTCTCATGGCGTATGGGACGCTATCTTCAGAAATTCAGATACTAGGTCGTGGCCAACTTCAAGTTTCGGTGTAACTACGCAAGCACCCATTCTTGTCATCTGCTTATTATAGGCCTCAATAATGTAGCTGATCCACCTGGAGGTCATGTTGAAATACTTGCTATGTGTGGCTACCCCGAAGGGTATATTTCGCAACACTGATTTCTTCCGAACCTGGAAGCCTACCTAAAGTACACAATTGTTTCTATAAGAATAGTGTCTGTCACCATAAAGGACGACAATAGAAGGCCATTTTTTATTCTTTCCTTAATGATTCACAATACCGAGATATGGATTTGACAAGTAACCTACTTCTGTTACCTCAAAATCCTTTTCTACGTGTTGTCTAGGTTAAAGCCTTCACATGCACACACACACACACGCATATATATATATATGTATATATATACATACCTTTTGGTATTAATGGACTTTTGTTTGCTTTTTGTGTTCATAATCAGGCACTGTGCTGCTTCTTACTGTAATCATGTGATGGCGTTATGTGTCTTTCTACATACATTTTTTTACGTTTTATTCACTTGTACTACAATTATGGTATCCCTCGACATAACGTGAAGTGTCATGACATATAAGTTATGATTGAGGTTGACTTGCGAGTTGCATTCAAAGTTGATTAATGGTATAGGAGGCACAATATAACAACTGTGGGCAATCAATGTATGGCCTCTTATGACCTATCATGACAGCTCATAACAAGTCATGGAGGCTTTTGAACATAGGAAAAAAAAAGGTTTGAACAGTGAAAGATTTGCGCTATGGAAAAAAGAAGAAAAAAACAAGGTGTACCGTAACGCCATCCCCGTGTGAGAAATACAAATACAAAGCCAGCTACGCATGCTGATATCAGACAAAGAACGACAAGCAATTGGAGGACGAGAAATTGATAGGAAGAAAACAAAAGAGGCATTGTATACAGGCTGGAGACGAAATAACGAGTATCATAGGATCAACAACAACACTAATAAGATAATCAATACC
Organism: Endoconidiophora laricicola; assembly: GCA_001640655.1. NCBI lineage: Eukaryota > Fungi > Ascomycota > Sordariomycetes > Microascales > Ceratocystidaceae > Endoconidiophora > Endoconidiophora laricicola. Next base: position 1,540 of record LXGT01000286.1, on the reverse strand, counting down.
ATGATCAAAACGCCAATGCAACAACTGCTCAAGGTGTCCTCATTTCGTCGGATCACATATTGCATCTTCTGCATTCCTGTCTGCAGGCGGTCGCCAACACGGTCAGCCACACTCTCGACAACCTCTAGCATCTCGCGCTGCTCCTCGAGTTCACGGCCCATATCGTTAGCTTGGCGGCGCAAATTCCCGACCGTCTGAAAGACATCGTCGAGCTGCTCATCTTGCTGGCGCATGATTTGCTGCTGTTGCTGTTCCTCGAACTGCGTGGTATAGTCGTCAACGTTGCCGTCACGGTGGGCACCGTCCAGTGCAAAGGCGTTGGGGTCTGTAAGAGAGGCGGCGCCGCGCTTAGCGGAGAGTTCGCTACTCATGTTGGCGAGTTCGTCAGTGATTTCCTGGACGAATCGTCGCCGCCGGACGACTTCGGCGGCATCTAGGCCAAAGGCTGCGGGACTGGATTCTACGGCGGATACGGCATCGCGTAGGTCCTCGGAGTCTTCGGTGAGGGTGTCAAGGGCGGCGGCGAGGTCAGCGCGGGCGGAAAGAATTTCGGGCGAGTCGTTCTTGGAGCTTAGTTGGCGGATGCGCACGTATGATGTAAATAGTTGGCGGGTAGAGGAGATTTGACTCAAGACATCTCTATTGGCACGGGCAAAAAGCAGCAGGATTAGCGAGAGTTCTAAAGGATAGGTGAAGATGATCGAAAAACGTTATAATCAGTTGACGTACTGCTGGACTTGAAGAAACGGATCGTTCGCCGGGTTGTGAGAGGCCATTTTTGCGGATGTCGGCGCTTTGCCATCCGGAGATAAAAGAAGCGGGTAATTCCAGAATGTGGAATATTATGCGACGTTTCCTTTTTGAATTTCGTCTTGATTTGGTGGGTGAGAGATAAAAAAAAAGAAAAGGCGCTTGTGGTGATGAATGGATGCTTGACAGTGGGAATTCTGAGATCAAAATGCTTGCACAAAGTCGACTTTTTCTAATTCCGTTTTAAGAAGCAAGTTCTCAAACAAGCAGACTACATATATACTGGCGTGCTACTCAGTGTGCGCTTGGCTGACTTACGCAGGCTATCTTAGATGTAGCGCTGTTACAGGGGTTATGCAACTAGAGCGGCACTCTCAAATACTCGCATATGCAAGTAAAGTGGATACATGGAGTTCGGTGTGCAGCTGTAGCTGAAGAACGGCGGGCTTATAACCGGTATAGTAATTTCAAAGTCAACGGCCCTGCACGAAGAGAAGAAGATATGATCAAGGAAAAGCGAATGATTTCATTATCTTGGGTTTGTTGTATGGATAGAGAAGCATATCTAGAGACTGCTAGGTGGACTTGTGCTAGTGAATTGGTCCAAATTTGAAATTATCTGCTCTGTTAATATAGCAGCGTCCTGATCTAGTCTAAACAAATTTCTTGGCTAAGCGGCATGATATTACGGAACCCTGAAGCTCTGAAAAGATGCCGTTGGTAAAGAAAATGGTTATTTGTATGGTAAGTAGCAAAAACCTCCTAAAAAGCAAATATTCGGGGGGGGGGG
>LXGT01000285.1:0-39106 GCA_001640655.1 Endoconidiophora laricicola | reverse complement strand
TATCATCATATCGTTTAAGATAGTACGAAGTTCAGGAAAGCCACTAAAGAAGTACAGAAGTGAGTTTCTCGTGGTCCTGTACACTGGTAATGCTGCTCTGACAGCGGCTCTCCAGACCCACGCCAGCCATAGATAGCTCGGTAGAGGATATATAAAGCACAACAACCACAACACCAACAACATACGACCATAGCTTGTAGAAAGCACGGGATCCCGTCTGCTCTCCCTTAGTTAAGCTACAAAGCGCTAGATCAGTACTACGGTGGGTGACCACGTGGGAATACCTGGTGTTGTATGTCTGTCTTCTTTTTAACAAACTATTAAGGAATGGATCTCACGATGCAAATATTGTTCCATGTTATCATTAGGGTTAGCACAACCTTAATATGGATGTGTTACACCGGTGGGTCTAGGCTCAACGACGGTAAGGTTGGGCTGACCTAGGACTTGCTACAGTGCCTAATGCGGATCTCCAACATCACAAAGACAGTATAGTATATAAAGAATCATCAACATCATGCTAGGACTGGCCGCCAGACACTGCTGGCGCTACTTTGCGAAGCATGCTAAGGTCACTACTGGCCTCCTGCTCCCAGGGTTCTGTTCACTGGGCCAGATTAGGCGCCTTGTCAACATCTCTCGAATGTACATAGTCTTCTTAGATCTCAGACTGCCTAATGCGGACCTTGAGCCGCGCAAAGGCAGTATAGTATATAACATCAATCAATCAATCAATCAATCAGAATAATCTATAACATCATTCAACCAATCAATCTCGCCTCCAGCTCCCAGGGATCTACTCACTAGGCCAGGAAGAGGCTCCTTGAGAACGTATCTCGAATTGTAAATTTCTGTTCAGTAAATACTCTAGCGTCGTTATATTGCACTGCAATGTAGACGTTAGATACTCACGCACATTAATTTACATAGTTCTCAGACTTTCTAATGCAGATCTATATAGGTGACAGGCGCATCATTATGCCTTTGATATTGTTTCATCAAATATTGATTATGTTCAAAGGAAAAATATGCTTCAATAGTCAACAGTGTAGTGTTTCTTTTTGCAACGAATATATTATGCATTGGTTACGAAATGCTATCTTCATTTTGGTAGTAGTACTAGTACTAGTTACAGATCTGACAATAAGTCGCAACCCTGATGACCTTTTAAGTCAGGGGTTATCTTTAAATGTTGGGTACTGGTGGCTGGATAAAGTACAGCATTTTAAAAGCTAAGTAAATAGGGATGAAAGAAAACATCTGTCTAACCTTCTTCATATGACACTTTGATGGACTAGCCACACTACCTAGCTTGAATTTTGATTTTTAGATATGACAGATGACGGACTCGTTCTAAATAACATATTGTGATTCTGGGTGGTTAGAGTACGTCAACTATGTAATAAAAGGCTGGCTGGAGGTCAAACCCGGAAGATAACAGAGCAATAGAAGGTACGGGAAAGAGAAAACTACGCGACTGGCTGTGATACCGAGTAAGTACCGCTTGTGCTATCTAGACAGAATTACCACTACTACTAGTTCTACATTTTAGTAGACTTATTGGTTGCCTTTGAGCAAGGGCGTGGAAACTGAGTAGAGACAGTCATGATGACCAGGTGATTTATTTCGCTGCCTTCAACGAGCACAGAGGATTATAAAGACATGAAGCAGACATATTGACGTAGATCCCAAGCCTTGTGTCTTACAGGTGCTGCCACTGATACTACTATGTAGTGCTACTGATAATATCTATTTTCTTTGCTTTCTTTTTTTTTTTTTTTTCTGTTGGGGCTAATCTGTAGCCAAGGCAGCAAGCAACACGCAGGGGGAGAGCCTAGTGGAAAGAGGTGGCTTTTAGAAGCTTTGAACGGAGGGGCTGTTATGGAGGGGCGATATTTACAACATCGTCATAGGCATTAGCCTAGCCGATCCTACAACAACGTCCTTACGACGGTATGGTAAGAGAAGTATTCAAACTCGGGAGATACTATACGGTAGAACCATCTAAATTTGGCCCGCTTAGACTCTTGCTGAGGGATAGCCACGGCGCTAGATGATATCCAAAGTTCGTTCTCAAGTGTACTGACAAGGCGGTTGCGGTGACCGTCATGCCAATCAAATGGGAAGGAGAACAAAAGGCTGGGGTGGGATACAAGGGCGTTTAATGAGCTTTTGGAGCCTGAGTTGGGGAAGTGTTAATGGGCTGAACGCATGGACCAAACCTATAGCTGGGTGACATTGTATGCAGAGCTGTGGGCCTGGTAAATCTGATATTTTGCCCAGCTAAGAAGGTGGTAGGTAGTTGGAAGAGCTGGGCCTGCCAACTTAAAGCATCTGTGAATAGAAGCCCTGGATGCTAAATGGGTTCCTTTCCCCGCGTACCTGCGCGGGACAGACACGCTATGGTCTGGAGAAGTCTAGAGCTTGTACATGACACAAAGCTTGAAAGATATCTTCGGAGCCTAACAAGGGAGAGTTGAAGAGAGTAAAAAGGAGGGAGGAAAGCAAAGCAAGAAGGGATTCTGGAGAATCAGAGAGATCGGTAGTCGCGATACAGAGCAAAATCAATGCAGTTTCCCTAGGCGCTGTAGCTGTGGATATACTGTTGAAGTGACAGCAGGCCTAAGAGCGCCGGACAAAAAATGCGTAGTGGTAAGAAGCAGGCCAGAAAGCACATGGCGAGCGCTTTACAAGGTCAGACTTACGGACAGGAAAGATAAGAGAAGGGAAGGTGGTTGGATGGGTTGCCGTGTTCCAGGAACAAGCACCGCAGCATAATAAAGTTTTAGTGATAGTAGAAAGTAGCATTCATCATCATCTGCGTGTGAATCCGACTTGAACTGCGGCATAAATGAGCGGTATGCGTTGTATCTGCATGACAGGCGGGCTTTGAATTGTTCAGCGCTCGCTGGTGGGGGGGGGGGGGGGTCTAGTGTGTCTAGATGAGGCGAAGCCTTGATTCTATCTTGCTTTTTGTGGTCATTCTCGTTGAACCGCCGCACTGCTTGCCAGTAGCTTAGCTAAGCTTGGCTAGCTTATAAGGCGTAACTCCTGGCTAGGATGGAACGAGTGTCATGGGAGCCTAGAACCAAAGCTATCAGAGCGATGATCGCAGTGCAAGATTTAACCAAATAGGGCTGTCGTAGTGCTGAAGCATATGCCAATTCTATAGCTGACAGGCCTGTTCAGTGGGCTCTGCAATGGAAACGCAAAAGGACCGCCCGCCACCCCACTAAATTAACTTGCCCGCTGTTGACCGCATTCCGTTTCGTCGCTTAGAAAGACAGAAAGAGCGTACCTTCTGTTTCCGACACTGAGGCTTGGGCTGTTTGAGAGAGAACTTAATTACTTCGCGTTCTCCTGATTTCTTTCCTTCATATTTCCCTCCCTTTTTATCTTTCTTCCTCAACCATCTCCGTTCATCCATCTTGTCTTGGCCGTTGGTAGTCCGAATAACTTCAGCTCCCCTCTATTATCTCTACATTCACTGCCCTACCTTATCATCTGTGCAGTCGCATAGCTAAGCCCGCTTTATCTTTATACTTTCAATCATATCACGCACACACACTACCCACTAGCCTCACAATGAAGTTGTCTGTTGTGCTCGGCGCTGCCTCCGCCGCTTTAGCTAGCGAACAGGTTATTCTGGGCGGAAACACTGTTGACGAGACCAACTCGGGTAGTATCAAGACTAAGCCCGAGGTTGGCTCGATCTGGGACACTCTGCAGGACTCGATTAACAACGTCGGCTCCGAGGCTAAGGCCCTGTGGGACGAGGTTGCCATGCTTGCGCCTGAGGCTGTTGAAAGCTTCAAGGCCGCTCAGGATGCTTTGACCAAGGTCAAGAAGGCTACCCGTAGACCCGATAGCACCTGGGATCATATTGTCAAGGGCCAAAGCGTCCAGAATAACATCGTGCCTACATCGGCTGATGCCACCGGTAGCAGCATCGATGGCGATCTAACCAACTACAGTCTGCGCGCGAAGAAGGTTGACCCTTCTAAGCTCGGTGTCGACTCTGTCAAACAGTACAGCGGTTACCTCGATGATGAGAAGAACGACAAGCACTTGTTCTACTGTAAGAAACAACCGTGACATCATGACAACTAGTCTAACAGTTTTAAACTAACGTTTTTGTCAATTTTCTTTAAAATAGGGTTTTTCGAGTCTCGCGGCGACCCCAAGAAAGACCCAGTCGTTCTTTGGCTCAACGGCGGTCCCGGCTGCTCTTCGCTGACCGGTCTCTTCCTCGAGCTGGGCCCTGCCACTGTTGATAAGAAGCTCAAGGTTGTCAACAACCCCTTCGCATGGAACAACAACGCTTCGGTCATCTTCCTTGACCAGCCCGTCAACGTTGGTTTCTCTTACAGCAGCAATCCCGTAAGCACAACGGCAGCTGCTAGCAAGGATGTTTACGCTCTTCTGTCCCTGTTCTTCCATCAGTTTCCTGAGTACGCCACCCAAGACTTCCACATTGCTGGCGAGTCGTACGCTGGCCACTATATCCCCGCATTTGCTTCTGAGATTCTGGAGCACACCAACCGCAACATCAACCTCAAGTCGGTGATGATTGGAAACGGTCTAACTGATGGCTACACCCAGTATGGATACTACCGCCCCATGGCTTGCGGTGAGGGTGGTTATCCCGCTGTTCTATCTGAGAGTGAGTGTCAGGCCATGGACAACGCTCTGCCTCGCTGCCAGTCGCTGATCAACTCTTGCTATGAGTCTGGCAGCAGCTGGTCTTGCGTTCCTGCCTCAATGTACTGTAACAACGCCCTGATCAGCCCCTACCAGCGTACAGGCAAGAATGTCTACGATATTCGCGGTCCTTGCGAGGATAGTAGCAACCTGTGCTATTCTGGTCTGGGCTACATCAGTGACTACCTGAACCAGGACGATGTTAAGGCCGCTCTGGGTGTTGAGGTCAATGGCTACGACAGCTGCAATTTTGATATCAACCGCAACTTCCTGTTCGCTGGCGATTGGTTCAAGCCATTCCACCGCATGGTCCCTGGCCTTCTAGAGAAGATCCCCGTGTTGATCTATGCTGGTGACGCTGACTACATCTGCAACTGGCTGGGCAATCAGGCCTGGACCAATGCTCTGGAGTGGCCCGGCCATAAAGCCTTCAAGGGCGCTGACATCCTGCCTCTGACCTTGAGCGGCGAGGAGTACGGCAAGGTTAAGCACAGCGGCAACCTGACCTTCATGCAGATTTACGGTGCTGGTCACATGGTGCCTATGGACCAACCTGAGAACTCTCTGGACTTCTACAACCGCTGGCTCCACGGCGAGTGGAAGGCTTAGTTTGATGCTCTTGATGTATCAAGATCCCAACCTTTCACAATGCTTTGGAAAATTTGAAGTGATTCTGTAATGCCAACCCTATTTCTGTTAGTTTCTTTGCCACGCTATGCTCATGATTATTGTTATGTAAAGAGGTAGCTGATGTACATGATGGCAGAAGTTGGAAGGGAAAGAGTGTTGACAAAGATGCAGCTTCTGCCGTGTGTATGCTTGTTATCAGTCTTTGAATGTTTTTCTTTGAGTATGCTTCATTGCACCCTTTGTGTCGTACCAGTAGATTTCTACTGTTACCTATCATCTACTGAACGGTCCACCAAAGCAGACGCCGAATCAATGATAAATAAATTTTCAACTAACTAATCTCCTGGTGTGTCTAAATCATGAGCGTGGCTATGAGTGACTATATGTCAAGTCTCAATATGTATCGACTAAATGTAGGGTTACTGCAGGTTGATAGGCACATATATTGGTCAAATCCTATAGTGTTTGAAGGCGAAGATAACTAGGACCAAGAAGCTTAATTCGGTGCATATTGCTCACCGCCTTCCGCCATAGTACCTCAATTGGCCTGGAACCAGATATTCTGCCACTTTATTCTGCTTGAAGCAACAATGCGTTCTTCACTGGCAATGAAGGAGGGCTCAGAAAATTACCTATTATTATATTAAAGAAGCTCGTTCAGCAAGATATTGAAATATATTATCTCTTTCTTTGTACGTTGGATACCGGTATTCGAGAATAACGGCTGATTTTCCATTGAGCCAGACTCTGCCTCAGAATCTCCTATTGGTTCCCCCCCTCGTCTAGACTCGCCGACTGCGAAAATCATCCCGCACAGCGCCAGCCTCGGCCGAACCAGGCTTTGCTTCTCTCTTTTTCAGATCGAGGCACGTATACCGAGAACGCTATACAAACGAAAGACTCTGCGCAATATTTACCTTCTCCAGAACAAATATACTTTCTGACGAGCTTCGTTGGCTCTCTCCACTAAAGCATCTGATCTGCCTCGAATAAATCCATCGGTACTCCCTTTCTTTCAAGGAAGATATACAGGCTATCGAATAGCCGCCTGTCGCAAACCTCGATACACCTTCACGACAGATATTGCGCCTGACTATTATATATCGCGACGACCTTCTCTTCTTCCGCTATCTATTCCCTCTATCAAATTAACAGCTGTTACTATGACGACGGTAGCCCCCGACATGCTGCAGACGTCGCAGGCGCCTATAATCCCGCTGTCCTTCAACGCGCAGCAGCCCAAAACCATCCGGCTCTATCCTCTCTCCAACTACACGTTCGGGGCCAAGGAAACGCAGCTGGAAGAAGACTCTAGCGTCGTGGCGCGTCTGCACCGTCTAGAAGAGCACTTTTCCGAGTACGGTATGCGTCGCACCTGCGAGGGCATCTTGGTGTGCCACGAACACAACCACCCGCACATTCTGATGCTGCAGATTGCCAATGCCTTTTTCAAGTTGCCAGGCGACTATCTGTATCCGGACGATGACGAGGAGAGTGGCTTCAAGCGTCGACTGGATGAGCGCTTGGCGCCGATGCGCGATGGTGAGATCGAGGGTCCCAAGGGAGATTGGAAGATTAGCGATTGTTTGGCGCAGTGGTGGAGACCAAACTTTGAGACGTTCATGTATCCGTTCATCCCGCCGCATGTAACGCGCCCCAAGGAATGCAAGAAGCTATACATGCTCCAGCTTCCCGAGCACAGTAAGTTATGATTTCCGCCCCCCTTTCTTCTCATCAAGCCCTAGAGCTCGAACCGTTTAGCTTTCTATTTTTCACGCTTTAACTCAGGGACTACATATACTAATGTGCCGCTTTCTTCCATCTTGCAGAGTCTTTGAGCGTCCCTAAGAATATGAAGCTGCTTGCTGTACCCCTCTTCGAGCTATACGACAACACTGCGCGCTACGGACCCCAGCTCTCTGCCATTCCGCACTTACTAAGCCGATACAACTTTGAGTTTGTTGATGAGGATGGTAATATCGTCGCCATCACGCCGGGTTACTCGGCGCCTGAGGGTTACGTGCCTCATACACATGTTCTTGCTGGCGGAGCGGACTATGATGGAGCTAGTTCTGGACAGTCGGATAGTGGCATGGATGATATACGTATTGTTAATTAAAAAGCCCCCCCCCCCCCCCCACGAAAAGTGACGTTGGACTTTTGTTTCTTCTTCCGTATATCTTGGTAGCTTGTGGAGGAACTGAAATATAAAGTAAATTACCGTTGTAACCGCTATAAGAAGTTGTGGGTTCGGGATAGCACGATATATCTATCAAGCCTTGCACTTTCTGTTCTCTTCTTTTTTGTCTTTACGCGTAGACGTGGAGTGGCTTCGGAGTCTCAATTGTTGTTTGTTTTGCTTCACTGAATTTAAGATGTCTAAATCGTTTTGATACTTTTATAACCTCGATATTCTCAACTTGATGTAGATATGTCATGTACACTCGGTGGCATGATTTTCTTTAGTGTTATGAATGCATTATTTGCTTCATTTATTTCTATATCTTCTCGCCTTGAATTGTGGCTACGACCTTGCGAGTATGCTTTTGTGTACGGAACTCAAGGTACCAGATTCCTTGCCAAGTACCGGTGGACTGTGGAGGTGAGTGTTAGTTATTCAGCTTATGAAGAGGGGACGTATGAAATCTTACAAGACGGCCGTCCTTGATGGGGATGGTGACGCTAGCACCAATTAACGAGCTCTTGATGTGTCCCTATAAAGAAGGCAAATGCACTTAGTTCCCAGCTTCTTCGTCATGAAGCTCCGTGAGCATTCATGACCATCAAGCTTATGACTTACCGGCATATCATCTTTGCCTTCTGCATTATGGCGATACAGCTCTTCGCCCTTGGGGCCTTCATACGGGGCAATTTTCTCAAGCGCATCAGTCATATCATAGCGCACGTCTTCATCCCAGTTCTCGTTGAGGCTGAGGGCGCAGGACGTATGTTGAATAAAGAGGTTGAGTAGACCGACCTTGTAGTCGCGGATCTCGGGCATGGCATCGGTGATTAGGTCTGTGATGAGGTAAGAGCCGCGCGAGCGTGCGGGTAGAGTGAACTGCTTCTGAGACCAGGACATTATGTTGTTGGTGAGAAGTAGTGGTATAGATAGATGGGTAGGGATTGTGTGGGACGAGGTAGTTTTTTTGGGACCGGACGATGATGCGAAGATGGCCGTGATTTTGTCTTGCAATTGAATGTATAGTAGAGAAGAAAGAGGAAGGATGAAAATTTCTAGTATAGCATACCTTGGTAAAGATCTTGAGAATATGGCTTTTTTTCTTGCATATTTTTGGCCATTTGATGTCATTCACTGATGAGGTCAGAATTCCGGCATAGAGAATAGTGGGGTATAAAGGTAATTATGTATTCATTATTGGCTAATTATCGAAGTTTGCCTTCAATCTACTGCGGTAATCTGATAGTCGTATAAAGCAAGATAATTTAAATGCACAGTAATATACGATCACAGCGTAGTTCTTTTCGTGATAGACATAGATAACTTGGCGATATTTTGGTGATATTTACATTTGATAGATTGATATGAAGCAAGGAAAGGCGATTCTGATACAACTAAGTATCAAATCAATATCTTTGCCGCTAACCTATCTAATACTCCGCGTACTGTCTTCCTTTATAGCTGTTTGAGCCTTCTGGGCATATCTGGGTTAATATTATCTGTGGATGTCTTTCTCAAGCTGACGCTACGGTAGAGCTGTAATTCCTAGTCTTGTACGAGTACGTGTACACCATTCTCTGATTAGAGTGAAAGTGTGCGCATAGAGGTGAGCCTGCTATATGGCCAGATCTTGGTAGTATGCAAGAAGCAACTGGGAGAACTGATTTCTCAGTATACTGCCTTACGCAAGCGGGTATGCCGTCTCAGGTTGAGCCTCAATGTGCTCGCGGTGGTGCTCGTTAGCCTAGAGATGATAGGAAAATGATATTAGCTTGGTGTACTTGGGCAATCAATGTGCTGATAATATATATGCCGGACATGTTTAACATACAAATGGAGTACCGCAGTAGTTGCATACGCAGATCTTGGGTTTGTCAGTGTTGATAAAGATGCGCGGGTGACCGGCCGCACCGGGGCCGCCGCCACACATCACGACCTTGTCGTGAGTCCACCGGACTGGTTGCTCATGGATTAGGGCCATGGCTGAGAAAGGCGTAGGCTGAAATAGACGAAGAAGAAGAAAAAGAAGGCTGACGTTAGCTATGAGGTTGTTCTGTACTAATGGCTACGAAGCTAACTAGCTAGACAGTCAAGCTGGAATAGTCACGACGTACCTGGGTCTCGAAGTTGGTTTGCTCGAAGCGCGGGCCCGTCATAGCTTTGCTCCGGGGCTGCTGGCTGGTTGCCCAGACATCGGAGCGGTTTGGCGCCTGCTGTGCAGACACATTGCGGGCAATCTCCTCTTTGGTAGCCACAGCATCGCTAGATGATACACAGGCCGTGGTTGTGAAAGCTCTCAGAGAGGCCGAGACGGGCAATACCGAAGCGACTCTAGCGAGACGAGATGTGCGCGCAAATTCTCTAAAAATGACGGCAGCCATTGTGTGTATGTAGAGTGGATATAATTCACAGTGTTGGCGTGATCTCTGGGTCGATGTGGACCAATCAAGATAAAGGTTCGGTCGATTGCGGAAATGGCTTAGTCAACTGGAGAGAAGATATGTTCGAGGTAGAGGTTTCCAATGCTGCAGAACGGTCAGCTAGGAAGCATTAATATATAGAGCAAGATAGCAAGGACTGGGTGGGCAATTTGAAGCTGGCCTTCGAAACTCACGATAGTTCACTCTAAGCTAAAGCCTCAAACCCAGACCTTCTGGATGGTGTTGATTGGCGGGCCTCTGAAGTTTGACCGGCTAATAATCGGATAAATATATGGGTGTCGCAAGATTATGTCAGCATAAAAATTCAATTTAATTGCTGTGCTAGTTAGTATAAGGACTTTTTCGCCTGGAACCTGGAGCGCCATTGTCGCGACATAGATTTGAGAAACTTCAGTACATCAGTACGTAATATTGAAAATAAACAGGAACATTTTCAAAAAATTCAAACTATGACATAGCAAGGCCATACCACATCCCTACTCTTTATATCAAAGGGGCCATCACTCATTGTAATTATTAAAGAACTCTGAAGAAATATTATCGGAGATATACTCTTAAATTGCCAACAGTGATTCTATAACTCTTACGACTCTGCATTACTTATCAACTCTTTCTTTGCCCAATCCAGGCCCCAATCCTTGATATAGGTATCTTTATCTGTTTGCATCGAAGCGCATCGCAAACTTCGTTCAAGACAGTCCCGAAGCCGTCTCATTATATCTTTGTCGGTCCAGTTTTCCAGTGAGACTGATTGTCTTCTGCCCTCCAAGGCTTCGTTTGCCTACACGCAAAGCCGTGCGCCATCACGCTACTTACTACTGCCACAACATATCTTAGAGCATCCTTCACCAGCGATCGAGAATGGCGCCATCAACACCCGGAGCCAGCGGCATGTCGTCCAAAGTGCTGACCATGAAGTTCATGCAGCGTGCCGCCGCAAGCGCTGAGTCTTCGCCCGTTGGCGATGACCACTCGGCCAAGAAGCGCAAGCTCATCAACGGCCAAGGCCTTGACTCTTCTGGAACCGATACGACGCCCGTAAGCCAGCAGAAGCTCGCTACGGCGGCAGCCGTCAAGGCAGCTGTTAAAGAGATGGAGGATAAGCAGCATGCTGCTATGGAGCGCCATGTGGCTAACACCGCCGATACACATTGGGTGCTCGAGACGGCGGCGGCGCAGGTGCAGCCGACTAGGCCGGTGTTGGATGTCGTGTATGTCGGCTATGGTGCAGTAGATGCGGATGACAGTGATGCGGAGGAGAATTGGGACGACGTACAGACGGCGCGGACACAGACAGCAAACTATAAGACAACAGTAGGTGCAAGAACGGAGGTACGTGTATCCTGCTCTATTTGTCTCAATTGGGGGGAAACAAAAAACAAAATATGAATAATAACTAACCTTTCCAGCAGGCTTCGGACGACTCAGACTCGGATGTTAGCGACTCAGACTCGGACGCTGGCAGCAATATCAAGAAGATGAAGGTCATCAAGTCTATCTCTGGCCGTGGCGTAGTAACGCCCGTCAAGACCCTATATAAAGGCGCTTCATCACCGCGGAGTGCTGGTAGCGGCGGTGGTAGCGCCAGCAGCGCGTTCAAGCGCCAGCGCCACGCGAGCACAAAGGACCTGCGTGGCAAGGAGATGCGGGACCGGCGCATCAAGAAGGAGGTGCGCGGCTCACAGATGAACCGGCAGGACAACCCATTTGGCTTGCGTATTGCTAAAGGAGCTTCTATGGCAAGTACGGAGTGCCATGGTTGTGGCAAGAAAGGCCATAAGCGGGCCGAATGTCCAAGTAAGAGTGGCAGTAGAATGTAAAGAAAGAGAGATGTAGGGCCCTTTCCCATTTGCCTGTTCTGTTTCCTTGATATCCTGCTAGCATAGCATGGCTGTTTTCACTGCTTGGTGCATACTACCTATAGCTCCAATAAGTTCATGCGTAGGAGATCTGCTATCTGCATAGTACTCTTGCCACTACCACCTTCTATCTCACCAGCTCACATATCACAACGGCCTCGTAGGCATTATGGTTATGAGATGTGCCTTGGAATTCTATCACCCCGTTTTTTGACAGACAAGCGGACATGCTAAAATCACGTTGCTTATTTCCATTTTCGGGTTTCTTTCTTTCTTGCAAGGGATATATTTCAGATACCTAGATAGATCTTGTATAGACAGACGACTGCAAAGTCCTAAGCTAGACTTGTGACTTTTTCCAACAAAATCCTTCTTTATATCAGTGTAGACACATGTGTAATGATTTACTCATATTGTAATGCAGCCCTCGACGGTTTCAAAAGCAAGCGAGTAGCATTGCTAAATGCAGGCGGTGAAGCTGCAACGATAGTTCTAGTTTCACTATACAGCATGCGCATTCATGTAACTTGTACACTTATCAGTACGTAAACAATGCGTTGGTCAGTTACTAGTAGTGTTGGTAGTCAAGCCTCCTGAATCCCGCATCTACTAATGCGTAGCTCGTTCTTATTGTGTAAGAAAAACAAAGAGCATTGATCATGCCTTTTCGTGGAGATCTTTCTGCTATTTCATACAGACGCATACAAAGCTGAGTCTAGTAGTAATCTTCCAATAGTTCTTCATCCTTCATAAGCCTAGATCAAGCCTCGCCTTGAGCTGCTTTTACGGAACGATCCATTGATAAATCTGCCAGTTTATTGAATTTGCCTGTTTAGTGAGGTTGCCTAGTTATTGAGTCTTTTAGCCACAAAATTTAGACCTTCAATGACTAGACCAGTCTGTTTTACCTTGTAGGCCTTGTTTTGATGAGAAGCTAGTTGTTATCAAAGTTTAATTGGCTAAGATCAGGTTAAGTTTTAGTGTTTGTTTTTATCAAAGTCCAGGTTTCTTTAGCACTGCTTCTAGATATCGAGGGATAAAGATACCACTTACCAACATATTTACATATATACATTCTTCCGATGGCCCCTATGCTTCCAGCCCGTGAATTATGGCACATCCTACTTAGATCTTACTTCGGTAATATTCATACGGTGATCAAGTGTTCAATGCTAGGGTGTTATCTAAACGTGCTGACTAGAAACTGTTTATTTTGAAATCTTCATCCCATTAGTCCATTAGAAGTGAACTATAGACACTAGAAAGTATTCTGTTGCCTTCCTTAGTAGAAGTAGTATACAGCATTCACCGTTCGTATATAAGCAACTATGGGAACATACACTACTAGTGGTACTACCAATGGTGGGATATATGCATGAACTATATCAGGCGGACATTCAAAACGGGCGGCACGCAACTATATCATGCATATCTTAATGGGCTATAACGTGCTTGGTAATCAAGGACATAGCCACTATTTGGAGCTAATGGCTTGCTTATATATGACCTGCCATATGGAAGGGGCCGATGTGTCCGACGGAATAGCGGTCTGTGAGAAATCTGTTCAGTTTCTCCAAGGTGATGCTTCGGGCAAACAAAACGGGCAAAAGTATACAATTTTTGACTGCAACCTAGCAGCTAGCTAGGTCGTGAGGAAGAATATATATGATTATACTTCTACTTAACTTAATAAAACAACTAGTAATAGTATATGATAACCAAGGGATGGATTCTAGATAACGTAGCTTGTCTTACATCTCATTGACACTAGAGTAGACAACAAAAACATCACAATCTCAGTTCTTCGAGTCACATACATTTGTATTTTTCAATAACGCTATAGCTGCATAGTACAAAGGAATACCATGTAAAATATGCCATGTGTGTCGAATTAAGCTGAGAGGGAAAAGGAGAAAATCATGCTGACGTCCTGCTGCTTATTAGAGAAGAAAAAAAACAGTAAAAGATCCTATGAAACTAAGATGGGCTGGCTTCGCCAGACATTGAAGGATGACGATAGCATGAGGCAGGCACATATAAAAATGTTGTTATACCTCATGTCTTATGCAGTCTGGACATAGCGGGATTACTCAAATCAGTAATCAGTGAAAGCTACTATCCCAACTATTGAGAGTTGTTCACGACAGATAAAAAACCAGATGCTAGAATCCAAGAATATAAGAATTTCCGGGTAGATGAAGTCCGTGTATGAGGCAAAATGCGAAGGACGAGATGATTTGTAGCCTTGATTGTGTGTAGAGAATCTACTATAGAGGACTGTAAAAAGTCTCAGCTTGGCCAACAAAATAATGGCAAGTGAAAATTTTTCCATGCAGATGCCGTCCCGTAGTCACTTTTGTTATCAATGGTGACTTAAGTTATTCTATGTACAGTGATGGCTATAGTAGCACTTCTTTTTTTCTAGACAAGCAAACCTTGCACCGCATTCCGCAACTCTGGCTTGGTGGGTGAAATCGGTACATGTAGGTACATTGAAGATACACATAAACATGTTGCATAAATTGCATACTCAGAATACATTCTACCTGCAGATCTGTACTGAAGAAGATGGATATCCTCAAAATCCACCTGCAACTGTAACAACAGTTGCAATTACGATGCCATCGTGCAGATGAATCGTGAAAAATTTGACCAGGAAGCAAAATAGAGACGTCGTGAAACGCTGTAGGCTTTATTTTTCCATGTGGAAGCTGTTATGAGTATGGTTTGTGGCACTTATACCAGGAATAATGTAGTAGTATCATGAGCAGCAGTAGGTTGTGGGCGGCCATCAAGGCGTCCTGACGATAGTATATTACATTGAAACTGGTGTACAAATATATATTACAGCAGGGTTACTTCGTTGTCTACATACTATACATGTACTACACGGCCTGTAATTTGGAGAGATTGGCTGTACTCAAAGCGTACATCCGTCCTATACGCTAAGGATGGCCTTCTCTCTTAGTAGGAATGCATAGGTACATAGTAAATGCACGCTGATGTAGCATTTGCGTTTCATACTAATCGCCAGTCGCGAAGATAAGACCGAGAAACTAATAGCCTGTTCTCCGCGGAAAATTCATGCCGTTATTCTCCATAATGGACTTGGAGTCTTCAATCTTCTTGAGATATACCCGTGACCTGAGTGTTGATTGTCGACCATTGATAAAATAGCACATCCTCTAAGGATCGCCAGACCCTTGAAAGAAAGCTTCATGCAGGCGTACTAAAATTATTAGGAAACGGCTAGGCAAACGAATGAATATAGAGGACTTACAATGTATTATCACCTTAACAATGATAGTTACTTCTACTGTAGTAACATTACATATGGAGCAGAGGGCTTTGCTAGGAGTCGGTATGCATACGAGATTGGAAGGACCACAAGCATTAGTACGTAGTGGAAAGCACTACATGGTAGGCTGGAACATAGTTATTGCGATCTGTAGAACTGACGGCTTGCAAATGTATGCAACTAGCCATGATGTTGGCTGGTTTTTTATATGTGACTGCCTGAAGAGAATTTCCTATAGAGACACTTAACGAAGAGGAAGTAGGGGACGGATGGGCGGATAAATTATCTATCTAGATCAGTCATATTACAATCTTAGAGCGGGGTAAGCGGGCATGTAAGCCGCACATATGTTCATCAATAAAACGCCCACGTGAACTGATTTGAACAGCCTGTTAAAACAAGTGCAGATACGGCAAGTCCATTACCATCAACAGCTAATGGCGCAGCACTAGTTCGGTTGTCTAAAAGGGATCAGATGTTGGAATACAGGCACTGGTGGGGGATTGGAGTTGTGATAGCACTACGCCGTCATACCTTGTTACACGCATTGGATTGGATCTATGTAAACTAGAATATATAATTGTACTAAAGGGGCATATTGGTGTGATACTTTATTTTCAATTTCTACCTAGATTTTGCCTCCAGCCGCTGTTATAATCTATTTAACACTATGTGATAGCAGTTGGACTAAATTACAAGGCACGAATGTGCTGATTCCCTCCTGAAGTACTGTTGATTCCAAATATGTATCATGTTTTCAGCCTTGCAGTATTTTTTATACTCGTATCAGAGGTTGCCTGCCGTAAAGATAACTCTGATACCTCAAGGCTCCTTCCCTTCTCTTGCTTTATAAGAAAAGTATTATCCCCTTTTCTTCTGCAACTAGCTTTCATCATATTCTTGAGTAGATAAGTCATACTCAGACTCACATACTATATACGATCTCGTTTCACCGCTTAGCCGGCATATCCACGGTGAATTGCTGCGCATAGTTCCTGCCTTCTGTTGGCTGACTTTGTTGTGCTGCTGAGCTTGAGCTTCCCTCGATACGCTGTCCATTGCAGAGTACAAAGCTCGTTACAAATTGAAGCTCCTTTGACGTATCCTACGAGCCTAAACCCATTCTTAACACTGTTACTAATGCTACTAGCAATAATCTAATTTTTTTTTCATTAGTCCGTACTAATTGGTGCAACCTTCCGTGCTCGCTGTCTCGTGTGCTTTGTTGTTGACAAGTTCCCCCCTCCCCCCTCCACGGAAATCCAGCAATGATATTTGTGTAGACTGATCCCTACTCAACTCATCCGTCCATCCAAACAAACATACAAACATACTACTAGAAACAAAACCCCTCGTAAGTTACATTGCTCCCTGGCATCCGGCCCGCATATCTCTATTGTTCTTCACATGATGCTGAAATAGTAACAGTGACACAGTAACTAGAGTACGCTAAGCTGTCTTGTTATCCTAGCCTCAATCAGAAACATCTGCTGTGCTCAGCCCTACCATTGCAGCTTCTCATGTTATATCTTCCTATCCGTTACCCATCTCCGTTCCTCCATCTGCTCAGACTAGACCTAGCTTCAGTGAAAGCACTGCTACTAGGTTTTGCTCACCACATACTTTAAGAGTATAGATGCTGCACATCACGCAGTAGTAGTTCAATGCTGGCCCGAAACAATACAATTTCTAAACACTCGCCATCTATCCCTAGTAGTTGTCACATAGACTGCTGCCCTTCATCCATCACGACCGTCCGCCTCTAGCAGCTATCTGTTCCACCGCAGCTTCTAACAGTACAATATCTTACATCCCGCGCTGAAACCTATCAAATTTCCTAGTGCAACATAACAGGATCCCGGCGCAGTAATACTAAGTGTGAAAAACAACTCTAGGGCCTGTAACAGCCACGGGCATATTTCTGCTTGCAAGGCAATCCATGGAAGCCGCCCAAGATCGACAAAACCCTACTTCCACCGATTTCATCTCTTTGTACTCATAGCCCGGACTACGCCCGTATCAGACATAACATCAAGTTATTGACAAGTTGCACTGCAAACTGGCAATATACACATAAACGCTTCGAAAAACACATCTCTTGTATCGCTTTCTGTAAGTACTGTGCTTTCGACCCATATTGATTATCTCTTGTTGAAATGATGCCTTTTACCAGCTATCTTCTATCAAGATATTACTACAAAAACCCCACGCTATATCTTTACGGGAATATTCGCCTACTCTCTACCCAGGGCCACTGAAACATTCATCACTTTGTATACGTACAAGACAAGTACCAGTGTACTACTGGGAAACAAAACCGGTTGCTATTGTATCATTTGTCAAACCATTCGTCTTTTTCTATGCACTGACGTGGCCCGACAACCTACCCTGCCAACAAGTCAAAACTTACCACGTCCGTGGGCCTGTTTCCCTTGTACTTGGCTCACTTTCGGATCCCATTACCACGCAAATATACTCTCTTGCCCCTTTTCGACTGTAGGTCACAGTCCCAGCAAATAATACCTGGAGCACAAGCCTGGTGCAAAGACATGTTTGCCAACCTCACATTCACAAAGCATGGTTGTTATTGAAGTTTAGTTTTGTAGACTAACTTAGTAACTGATGAACCGTAGTAGTAATGAAGTCACCGTTACTACAGGTGATCAGACATATCTTACTAGTTACAAGGTATCACAGTTACAGTGTATCTGATAGCTGTCAGGATATATATAATATGGGAGTTAGTACTCTCGCTTTGTAACATACTTCAGCACTGTTATCCCCCACGCCCACTATTTTTTCTTGAAAAGTTTGCAATGCAAACCAAGCAACTGTACAAGTTCCTGGAGTTCAAGTCACCGTCGAAAGAGTCATCACTCTATGGAAGACTTACAGGTTGAATATAAGTCATCAACTGTCTCAATCTCATAGTTTGATGCTTTCAATTGATAACACCAACTAACTACTGGTATTCTATGTAAACGAAAGCCGCCTATGAGATGTAGAATAACAAGGATAGGGGCATTGTGAAGGAGACAGGATTTATCATAAAATTGACTGTCTTCATCACTTGACTATCTATATCCATTCACAGCACTTAGCAATGCCTTGCAAGCTCTACTTCGTTTGTTACCACTACCACTATCTCATGCAATAGTATCTTGAGCATATTACTTTTTGTTCCTGAATTATCCCCAGCTTTGATATTCCTTCGGTCGGCCAATTCTTTAACCGACTGAACAAGCACTAGCACCATTACTAGTGGTATCTAACTTGTGTACTGTCGCTCATTCCCTCTGCTGATTTGCTTTACTTTTTTTTTTTCTCTTCTGGACATATTGTCGTAGTGCTAATAGTAGCAGTATCGCATCTATCACTTCATTCACTATAACTCCACCATCGCCGATTTCACTAACAGCTTGTTCTGTCTACGACAGCTGCGAAGTTACGCTTAACATTAGTCACATCCCCCGCTATAAGTTCTGCTACATTGGCAGAGTTGCTGCGCATACCTGTTATCGGCAAGGGCTATTGTTCTGTTGATACAACTTGTTGTAGTACCTCAGCTTACTCCTTTTCACTCAGAAAAGTACCGCTATTAGAATAACAACGTACGCACTTAGCTTTCTTTTCAATCTCACACCTTCTTCCCGGAGTCGATACATACACACACCTGCTTCGTCATCGGCATCACAACCCTTCTACCTTAGCACTTGTAGGTAAGACCAGAATATAGCTCTCCCAACCTAAACACCTTCATCTCCTTTTCCCCAGACACGGCTAGAATAAAATTAATTGTAGTAGCAACCTGTATTATAGGCCAACCAAGTGGTTTTGCTAATACCCGTTTCAGCATCTGCAACTATATAGAGAAAAAACTCTTCACACCCAATCACCTCTTTTCTTTCCTCATTGGAATAAAATCTGCCATTTTGTCCTTGTCCCCCTTCCACAGTCAGAAGAAATCAACTACTAACCTTGAAATACTGTCGTTGTCAAAGACAAAAGTAAGATATGAGCTCCACCGTCAAACTGGGCGTGACCGTGCCCCGACAAGAAGCTGTATTTGTCACCGACAAAATCGAAAAGTCGGACATCGATGACCGTTCATACCGGATCATCTGCCTTGCCAATGGCCTTGAGGTGCTCTTAGCCCATGATCCGAAGACTGACAAAGCGAGCGCTGCTTTAGACGTTAATGTTGGTAGTTTCAGCGACGATGACAACATGCCTGGTATGGCCCATGCCGTGGAACACGTAAGTACCCCGGAAAGAAGCCAATCCTAATTGTAATGCCTACTTACCATTCATACATGCTGATGATATATTAGTTGCTCTTCATGGGAACGAAAAAATATCCTGTTGAAAACCACTACAGCCAGTATATCTCCGCCAACTCGGGAAACTCGAACGCCTATACCGCATCTACTTCTACCAACTATTTTTTTGATGTCGCTGCTAAACCCGAAAACGACCAAGAGCCTACCGAAGATAACCCATCGCCTCTATACAAAGGGCTTGACATCTTTGCTCAATTCTTCATCGAGCCTCTGTTTCTGGAGAGCTCCCTAGATCGTGAACTGAAGGCAGTCGACTCTGAAAACAAGAAGAACCTCCAGTCCGATGTATGGCGATTGCACCAGCTTGACAAGACCCTATCAAACCCCAAGCATCCCTATTGCCACTTCAGTACCGGTAACTTCGAGGTTCTAAAAACCATTCCAGAGAGCCATGGCATTAACGTCCGCGACAAATTCATTGAGTTCCATGCCAAGCACTATTCCTCAAACCGGATGAAGCTTGTTGTTCTAGGGCGCGAGTCTTTGGACCTCTTGCAAAAGTGGGTTGTCGACATTTTCACTCCCATCCCAAACAAGAATCTTGAGCCTAATCGCTGGACGGAAGAGGTTCCTCTACGGAAGTCCGAACTTGGAAAGATCTGTTATGCCAAGCCCGTCTACGATAAACGTGAGCTCTGCTTGACGTTTCCACTCATTGATGAGCATGACTTGTACGAATACCAGCCAAGTTCTTACATTAGCAATTTGCTTGGCCATGAAAGTCCAGGAAGCCTGATGGCTTATCTGAAAGCAAAGGGCTGGGTAAATGATCTAAGTGTTGGCTCGTCTAGCACTGGGCCAGGCAGCCCAATGATTCTGGAGTGTGAAATGAAGCTCACGGAAGCTGTAAGTGATAGCCCACAATCAGAAGTACAAATGTTGAAAGCCATGTACACTAATGACAATATGGACATGCTCATAGGGCCTAGAAAACTACAAAGAAATCACCAAAATATTCTTCCAGTATGTTTCTCTACTAAAGGAAACCAAGCCCCAGTCTTGGATTCACGAAGAGCAACGGATACTTGCCGATTTAACCTTCAGATATGCACAAAAGACTTCAGAAAGCCGTTTTACCAGTAGGACAAGTGCTATTATGCAGGAACCTTTACCTCGTGAGTGGATCTTGAGCGGTGCTAGCAAGTTCGGCAAATTCTCCGCCGAGTTGATTGAACAGGTCGTAAATCTCTTGAACCCTGACAACTTCCGCATGGCGCTTATCTCTAAGAACTACCCAGGAGTTTGGGACCAGCGCGAAAAGTGGTATAAAACCGAATACAAACTAGAAGACTTGGACGAATCCTTCTTGCAAGAACTTCGTCTTGCTCTACAATGCACTGCTACTACTCGCCCCAAGGAACTTCACCAGAAAGAGAAGAACAGGTTCATACCCACCAACCTCGAAGTACATATGAAAGACGTCAAACATCCGGCCGTGGCCCCTACTCTGATCCGTAACGATACCAAGGCCCGCACTTGGTGGAAAAAGGACGATATCTTCGGGGTGCCCAAAGCTTTTTTTATCGTTCATATTCGCCAACCCATCATCTACGCCACCTGCCAAACGTTGACTCAGGCTAGACTCTGGTCAGAGCTTGTGCGTGACTCGCTAGTGGAGAGTTCGTACGATGCAGGACTTGCTGGACTTTCCTATAACGTTGGGGTCGAACGTGTCGGTATCAGCATCGAGGTGAGCGGATACAACGACAAGTTGCCTGTTTTGCTCAAAGATATCCTCCTAAAGGCTCGCAATGTGGAATTTACTGATGAGCGCTTCGAGATCATCAAAGAGCGTGTTGAGCGCAATCTGCGCAATTGGGAACTCCAGTCGGCCTACAACCAGATTTCTTTCATCACACAATGCCTCATCACAGAGAAAGACTATCCAATCGCCGGTCAGATTGCTTACCTTGAATCGACAACCGCAGAAAGTGTGCGCAGCTTCCAAAATATCATGTTCGCGCAAGCCTACTTCGAAGTCATTGCCCACGGCAATGTGGAGAAGGAGGATGCACTCAATGCTACCAAGTTAGTTGAATCTATCATTGGTGCCAAAGAATTACCTGCAACAGAATGGCCCATCAACCGTCACCTTGTTCTACCTTCTAGATCAAACTACGTGTACAGCAAGACGCTAAAGGATCCTGAAAATATCAACAACTGCCTTGAATACTGGTTGTACGTTGGATCCAACGACGACTTGAGATTACGTGCCACGGCTCAACTGTATGCGCAAATGATTCACGAGCCCGCATTTGATCAGCTACGGACCAAGGAGCAACTCGGATATGTTGTTTTCTCGGCTGTTAGATCATGGGAGAGCATGCTGGCCTTCCGTATCTTGATCCAGAGCGAAAAGTATCCTCAGTACCTCCACTCTCGTATCGACGCCTTCCTAGACGGCCAGCACCAGGTCTTAGCGGACATGAGTGAAACTGACTTTGAGGCTCACAAACGCAGTCTCATTGTGCGTCGGTTGAAGAAACATGACAACCTATCCTCTGAGACATCGCTTTTCGTTTCGCAAATCACTAGTGGCTACTACAGATTCGATATTGGTAGGTTCATTCCGATGTCTCGACATTGCAAAAATTCATAAATTACTGACACAACATTGCTACATTTAGGTTCACTCGATGCCGAGCACATTAAGGCCTTGACCAAGAAGGATATCATTGATTTCTTCAACAATTATATCGCCAAGAATGGTGCCAAGCGGGCCAAGCTGACAATCGAGATGTTCGCCCGGGGCGAACCCAAGGTTGAAGCTGCTGTCGTCAAGGCTTTAGATTTGGTTCAGGATTGCAACGTTGAGACTAAGGATTCCATTCGGGCAATCGTCGTTGAATCTATTCTACAAGCTTCGAAGAGTGTGCTAGAGACGGGTCTGAAGGCGGCTGTGAAGTTGGAGCCGACTATTGTAGAAGCGATTGTTGCAGCTATTGGCACGTCGGTTGAAGAAGTGGGCAAGGAGCGTAACGAGTCGGAAGACAGTAAACCGCCGTTTCCCATGCCACATGATATCTACGGTGACGGATACAGCCGTATCACTGATATTAACACGTGGAAGAGAACATTGCCTGCTAGCAGTGCCCCGACTCCTCACAAGGATCTACGTGCGTTTGAAGAGTCAAACCCGAAGCTTTAAGTTATCTAGGATATGTAGACTCTAAATCAGTATACTACTTCACTGAAGGATAATCAAGGTTAGCCCACAAGTATATTATGGCAAGGAGGCGTAGCAATTTTTAAAAAAATTATAGTGTAAATAGTCAACGTGCTACAATATGCGGAGATACGTAAATCACAAATCATATACTACTACATTTACTTTTGCCGCTATGTGCTAGATCTAAAGTTGTGCCGTACTCTTATCGGCGGAGACCGGATACTAGTGTATAGCGGGATTAGGCTAGTAGTAGTAGTACCAGAAGTAAACAGGACGGCACATGTGAGCATTGTGGATTTTCTTCCTTATTGACCATAGCTAAAGATATTCAATATCTGAGGCTATTACCGTTCCAGTATACTTAATTATTCATGTAATTCCCAAATAAACTACCATAGATGGATGTACACCGATATCTATCTAGCCTTGGAATTGTCACAGGAACGATAGCGACCAATGCTAGTAACTTGTGGCAGTAGAGAATTTTTCTCTATTACTAGTAGTACTAGTAGGCTCGGCATAAATGTCTCCTTACCAGAAGCCGAATTCAGCTATGGAATGCGGCGGACCAGGGAATGATTTATCAGGTTGTGACTCCGATCACGAAAGGCGCTGTAGCTACTGCTTGGTTCTGTACCGAGCTTGACTTTTGTGTGAGAAAATTTAACAAATAAGAAGAGGCTGTACTGATAGCGCTGACAGTGCTTCGTGGCGGGTCGTACTAGTATCAGAAGCAACTGAAGATGAGTCAGGAAAATAGGCCTCTAAATTTCATTAAGTCCTGGCATTCCTACATACGCTCTAGAAGGCTGCCCTTGCTGCCCGCGGGGGGGGGGATTTCTTTTTTTTTTTTTTTTTTCAATCATTGAACTTATTGAGTTTCTAAAACTATGAAGATACGGGGGGATTTCTTGGTCTGCATCTAGATTCCTGGGCGACATAAGTTCGAGGCCACCCACATAGACATTGATTGTTAGGCAGGACCTCGTCTACAAGTCACCTACAAGAGAGCATCTCTTTCTCCAGACTTTTCGAATATTCATATCTTTAAGAACCGTGTTTATCTTCTTTCTTCAAAACCAACGTCTACCGCCCCCCCCCCCCCCCCCCNTGTCCCGCCGGGACTCGCAAAAAAAAAAAAAAAATAATAAAAAATAGAAAATAAAAACATACTATCCATCGACACAGCCAAATCAAGCTCAACGGCAACGCCGCCAACCTCGTTGTCGTGCAGCAATACCCAGAATCTGCAGTAGTCGCAGTCGCAGTCGCTGCAACAACCGAAACGCAAAACACAACCCCGGAATCCTCATTGCCACTCGCCCGACGTCATCCTCTCGCCGACGCCATCCGTGGAACCAGCAGCGCTACTTCGATACAGAAAGACGAAGAAGAATAAGAAGACAACAACGATATCTCTGCCGCTTTCTAGACCGTCTGCGAACGCAAACACGGCAACTGTTCCGATTAGAACCAGTCCGCCACATGCCGCCACAATCGGCCTTTCAAGTTTTATCAATAGTCGCATCTGCCCTATTTACTACCTATCTTCGTCTTCTCTAGCTCTGTGCCCTAGCAACACAATCGGCAATCACGAGAGCCTGGTTGTCTAGCCAATCGCTAAGGCCATTTTTCGTTGTCACCATCTCCGTCTTCCTTCTCTTTTCCTCTGTCACTTCCGACACAGCAAAACAATCAGCACAAGTATTCACGACAACATCATCTCGCAAAAACCATCTTGTTTGCTGAAGACAGCCAGCCCTGAGATTCTGGCCATCGTAACGGAGCCATGGCATCTCCAACTTCTCTTCAGCCAGGCGGTGTCGCTGCTGCTGCGCCATTTGTTGCATCTTTGCAAATCCCAGCGGCCACTTCCGAAATCCAGGCCTTGTCTTCAACACGCCGGCCTTCGGCGCTAAAGTTACAACCAACGTCATCGTCTGTCAATGCTTCACCGACTAGCAGTAACGGCACTATTGTGCCCCAAGCGCCGCCACCCGCTAAATCAACTACGACCCCTAAGAAGTCAGTCAAGTTTAGCGAGACCCATCAAACACATACGCTACCTCCGGTGACTTCTGTCTTGAGTAGTAGTTTGATTCAAACCGAGGGTTCCCCAAAAAACTATCCCCGGGTGGGTAGCCTGGGTGGCATTTGGGGTTTTACTTCTGACGATAGCCCCGACATCGACGATGATGGCCAGAGACCCGTACAGCCGCGGAAAAAGCTCCCAATACCGGACGAGGGAGACATGTTTATTTTTGAGAATGACGCAAATATGCCGCCATATACTGCGCCGAGGCTAGCCGAACCAACACAGCCGAGTACGGACGAGGAGGAGAATACAGCAAAGAAAAGTGATGACCAAGCGGCTTTTGACGACGAAGAAAAGGATCACGTCATGCCGCTACCCGAGCCTTTCATCTCACATTCCTTCGTTGAAGCTGTCAATATTCCTCTACCAGTGGACCATCCCAGCTTCCCTGGCAGTATAGCCAACACGCCCGCCAAGTCACCTGCCGGAAAAACATTCACTTCTGGCTCACTGGGTTCATACAAAGGGAAACCTTTACTGATGCCAATTCTCGTCGACCCATCACTACAGGAACGCATCAAGGAAATGGGTGATATGAACTCATTCGTTGGTGGGCTAGATGGCCGCAGCGGTGTAGATGAAAGCGATCTCCAAAGTTATCGTGCCAGTCTTGTTGGTGGTGCATCATTCTCTGTTGGTATTCCTTCAGTATCTGGGCGCAGAAGCAGCTACATGGAAGCCCATAGCGATAGGATCTCTGCGGCGTCATATGATGCGTCGTCGGGCACGCCACGCAGCTTCTCAAACTCGATGTCAGAACACACTATCACAGAAGAAGAGTACCAGAAGATGAAGCGTGGGGACTTTCTAGTCAAGAGACAACAGCAGAGAAAGATGCACGAGGCATCCAAGGCAAGAGCACATTCTCTTTCTTCTGTATCTTCATAATTAACATCACTACCTTAACTTTCATTCAGCTCATTCTACTATAGTTTCTTTCTTTTTTCTAGGAATCATTGCCCAGAGCTACTACTATATTATATCTATAGTGTCTGCATGAGACGAACAACGTCATTCGGCGTTATATTAGGATTTTTTTCATGTATTCATTCAGCGTGCTTGGGGTTTTGTTTTCTGACATTTTGTTATTCATCTATCTTAGTCAGTCATTAAAGAGCATCCGATCACTCAATATTTTGCATCTTTAGCACATACAGACATGAATACTTTCTACATTTCATTATTAGTAGTCAAAGTCCCATTAGATACATGATTAGATTAGTATAAAAGGTTACAGGCCGGCGTTACGAGCAATAACATATTAAGATTGCTATAGTATATATCTTTACCGAATACGTTATGTCTGTTGTCATTATATTATAACCTTAAATTATCTGACTGTCAAACTCTGCATGATCTCAACATTATGACGTCGTCCTACCAAATTAATAGCGGTGGGATGTTTTTGGTGGGGTATCTAGCCTTATCTACAGTGATAATCAAATTGTGGAACTTTGGGTTGCTTACTGACTAAGTGGAAATTTTTATTTTGATGATCGAGGAGTAATTAGGGTTAAATTCAATTTGTTTATATTACTTTTTTTGCTGGGGCGGCAAGGTGATAAAATCCAGCCAATGAAAGCATCGTGGTTTTTCAGTGACAAAAATATATCTTATAAGAGCTGGAATGAATTGCAACTTTTGAAACGCTCTATATCATACTCAGTTTAGCTATCTTCTTACAAACTAGTATACTTGATACTCTCTGATACTCGGCAATCCTTCTAGTGCAACCTATCATCTACGTTTTTTGTCAAGTCTGCATCAACATCTTCACGTGTCTAGTCGATTACCAGAAATATACCCCCAAGAGTAAGCAATATGGGTGGTTTCAATCTAGAAGTCTTCAAGGTAAGCTTGTCTAACAACCATCCCAAGGTAATCAAGCCTCCAAAAAAATACCTGATCTAATAAGATAATCTCTCTCTGGATTAGTTTGGCATGTATGTCATGTTCCCTATTGGCACCATGTACTATTTTGGTACAAATCTCGACCATCGGTTTGCTGTGGAAGGCTTCTGGCCGAAGCCTGAGGAGACCAACAAGGTGCCGCATTCGCGCGAGGAAATTAAGGCGGAATATGAGCGCATTGTTGCGCGACAGAAAATGCTGAAGGAAAGAGAATCATTTAGACAGTCGGCAGCTGGTCAGGGCGAGTCATCGTCGTCTTCCTCTTGAGAGTTCCTCGTAAAGTTCTCTCAGGAAAGAGAGAGAGAGAGAGAAAGACAAAATTGTACAGAGAAACTTGGGGTTGGGCGTCTCGAGAAAGAGAGTTGGAGCGAAAGGAGTACGGCTGATAAGATACTATTTGAGGCTGTATCTTTTGTACAGTATACACAGCAGCATCACTTGCTTTGGCGGAAAGTAGCTGTAGCAGCCATGGCATTCAAAGAGAGAACTTGTATTTTATAATTAATGAAGAAAAAAAACTTGCTAAATTCAAATGTACATTGACTTCGTTTCTGTTATCAATACACTAACCCCAAACTTCAATAGTCTTACAAAAGTGGCCATTATGAGCAGGCCATTCTCTATATGCCATCCAGTAGATCCTCAACTTTTGCCCAGTCATCATCTACAATATTTTCTCCAGGTATTCCGTTTGCATAGACAGCAGTGACTTCGCTATAGCTACGCACTGCTGTCAGCAAATCAATGATTTCACGCACGATATGCGGCTTGTCCACTGTTACACGCATGTCATCCTTGGGCTTCCAGATCACATCAACGCTCTTCTGCTTCAAGCCCTTATCCTCGCCGAAGGCCTTGGCAATGGCCATGGCTGTCGATGGTGTGGTCCAGACTACAATCTCACCAGGACCGGCAGCGTCGTACATCACCTCTTCATCAATTGCAACGCCCGTGTCTTCAAGAGAGGCCACAGTCGACAGGGCCTGGCCAATCTCGACATCGATGGCATCCTGCTCAATCGAGAAGTTCACGATCTCGTCCAACGCCTCCTCGGTCGCCGGCACTGGTTGCTCAAAGACTAGCTTGCCTAGCTGATCAAAGGAGAAGAGCGTGGAGCCAGACGATTTGCCGCCATGCTTGCGCAGCTCATGCTTAATATCTTGTAAACTACGCCCTTTACTATCTGTCTCGCACTCAATGACTACGGCGACGTTGCCGGGCGTTAAGCCTTCTATTAGTACGCTTTCTAGCTGTGCGCCGTTAGGCGATCGGCCTTGGCCACGAGCAATGGCGCTTTCGATGAACGCCTTTGGTGCGCCGGCTTTGAGTTTCGTGTTAGTACTGAACAATTGGATCTGGATATGGGGAATGCCTACATTTTTTTGCTTGTTGGATGAGAGAAGCTAACTGTTTGTTCATGGTCGGGTCGGCACCGTATGCTATACAACCTTGTCAGCCTCCTTGTAAGCCTTGTTAGCGGAAGTTGAGTAGCGGCGCACTTTTTGTCACGAAGACAATGCTTTTAGTTAGCGCATTACGCTCTGTTTGTTTCTTGCGGTCTGCCGCGCCCTTTTCGTGTTTAATTTTAGACCAACGGTTGTGTCCTGAAGCCAATGCTGGTGATAAGCTGAAGAATCGCTGTTGGCGGCAGGACAGCTGGAGCAGTGTCTGATATTGAGACCGAAGGGCTGCGTTCATGATGCGAGATATTACAATATTATAGCAGAGGCAGAATATATTTACAAAAGAAAGACTAGGGTGAATAAAAAAGATTAGATGTTGATCAACCAATATCACTTTTTTTTTGTGTTGACTTGAGGTCTTGTGCCTTGTCTTTTCCTGAAGTTTGATGGTGGATGTGTACTTTTGGCCTTTTGGCCTTTTGCTAGATTTAGCTTGACGACGTTGCTTTAGATGAAGAGGAATGACAATTCTGATGAGGATTCTGATAATATGTAGAGCGATATAACAATTTGAATCGCTAGTTTGGAAGAGAATTGGTGAGGTACGTTCTTAAGGATTTATATTCGAGAGGCCTGAGGTATACTCTTTGTGTCATAATAAGGTTTATATCATGTCAGTCAGTTTTTTTAAGGACGAACTCGAGGGCAAAACTGAGACATATCTCAATTAGCTATGACGACATTGACTCATTGAAGTCATAATTAGCTGTTCATGGATCTCGCGATGCCGACGTGTGTAACCCTAATCTATGGGTTGTGCCTCCAATCACGTGCGTGACAGCTTGGAGCTTAAGCAATACAATGTGGGGCTTGTATGCTTGGGAAGCAACACATTGAAAGTTAATGCTTCAACAACATCGATTAATTGAGTCCTTAATCTGATATCAACTAGGGTTTTGTCTTTTTTTGCGCAGAGTCCTTGGGCTTCTCTCTGCGTTTAAGCTGGCAGTTTGTTTCCAGCTGAAACCTCAATCTACGATACGAGAAGACACTTAACAATATCACTATCACTACCACTACTTCTATTCCCTCTACTTTACTGCCACTTCATATAACCTGATCAGACGCATTGAACGAAGACGAGCTTGCACGACATTGACATACCCCGATCGACCGGATCTGATATTGGAATCGCCTTATATAAATACGCAATTTTTTCAAACGAGATGGCGTCTCCGTCTCCCGGAGAGGCTAGCACCGCCGCCGGCAGCATTCCGGCCCCTTCTCCCGCCTGGGTCACTCCTGCCGCCCATACTATCACGCATCCTGAACTAGACCTTGGCAAGCTTAATGGGCTTGGGGCAGAGCAGCAGGAAATCTTCCTGCTAACCTTTGTCACCGACTTCAGCCGCCATGTACTGTCGCTTGATGCCGAGGACTGCACGGCCCAGCAATTCTATGTCAAGAAGGAGTCCTTCAAGGTATTGCATCTGGCGTCTCCCCAACCGACTCGCGTTATTCGTGCGAACTTGGGCCGTTGTCTGGCGCATATCTTCGAGCATGGCGACCGCAAACTGCTCTTCGAAACTATCAACGAGCTGTCTGCGCTGGTAGGCGGCTCTAAGCCTAAATCGGATCTAGAGTCTCGCACACGCCATGCTGCCGTCAGTATCCTCGGCGATGTGTATGGTGCGGCCGGCGACAGTGCTATCGGTCTGCACCAGATGGCCATGGGCGCACTGATAAAGCTGCTCAAGTCATCTAACTCGCATGCCGGTCTGCGCGCAGCAGTATTTACAGCGCTAGCCAAAATGGTCAACATGATTACTAGCAGCATAGACGAGAGTGTAGCGCGCGATATCTGGAAGCAGGCACGAAGCCACGCTGCCAGCGACAAGGGCGCGCTCGTTGTCATGGCCGCCTGCGAATGTATGCGCACCCTTATCCGCGCTACGCCGTACTTCCATAATTCGACAGACTTTGATAAGCTAGAGACTGCGGTTTTCAAGGCGATAGACTCGCCGTCGGCGCCCGTACGCCATGCTGCTGCCGACTGTATCACCGAGGCCTTGGTTATTGCCCACTCAGAAGCATTTGGCGAGAGCCTGGCCGTTCGCACGAAGAAGCCGAAGCCAAAGAGCCTGCGGCGCACGGCCACGGTCAATGTAGCTGCTGGATCGGGTGCTGAGGACGACGATATCCCGTCTCGGCCCTCTAGTCCGGCGCCAGGCGGCGGCGGTGGAGGCAGTGGTGGAAAGCGGCAGGACCGTCTCACCCTAGTGTTTCCAGAGATCGTTAAGATCTTGTCAAACCACTATGTGCGCGCAGCAACGAGTAACAAGAGCCGCGCAGGTATTGGTGTCTGCTACAGTATGCTGCTGCAAAAGCTGGGCGAAAAGGTAGTTCAAAACAACTTTGTATTACTTGTTGAGCACCTAGCTACGGACATTCTCGGCTATCCAAGCATTGCCAACAACCGGTACCGGCTGCTGATGGCGCGCAAGATCATCGAAATCCTGTTACAGGACGTGGTCGTGCGGCGCATCTTAAGCGAATCGGGACAGATGACAGTGGCGACGGCGCTGATCAACCAGATCCTCAAAAACTATCCCCAGGTTTTGCCAGAAAAGGTTGAACCTAGCAAAGACACCCTTATTGTAGCTCTGGGCGTAATGGCAGCGCTGACGTCAGTGCTTGGATCAGCAACCAACCGGTACGCAGAACCATGCCGCGATGCTCTGCTGCAGGTGCTGCAACACCCCAGCTATGCTGTGCAGGTGCATGCGTCGGCCTGCATGAAAACATTTGTTTACAACTGCCCACAGCAGCTACTTCCTTGTCTGACAGTCTGCATGAACGCTCTGAGTCGTGAACTGTCACAGTTAGCTAGTGGACGCAGTTCTCAGCGGCGGTGTGTGGGATTTTCACATGGTCTGGCTGCTTCTTTAAGTGTTAGTCCCGCGCGGCCTCTTCACGGTGCCGTTGACGTTAACAGTCGCGTGCTGACTATGGCGACAAATCTACTAAAGAGCAGTGGCCAGTCAGAGCTTCGTGTGTCAGCCACGCAGATCCAGGTAGCATGGATTCTCATAGGAGGCCTGATGGCGCTTGGTCCCAACTTTGTTAAGATCCACCTCTCACAGCTCCTGCTAATGTGGAAGAATGCCCTACCAAAGCCGCTGGCAAAAGACAACACGGCTAGCCGCAGTTTACTGGAAGCATCGTTCTTAGCTCATGTGCGCGAGTGCGCATTGGTATCTATCCTGGCATTCCTACAGTACAACCAGCGCCTTCTGACTGTCGATGTTAGCAAGCGACTGGTAGCCATGTTACAGAGCACATCGGCGTTCCTTCGGACGCTACCGGCCAAGAAGACTACGGATGATGTGGCACAGCGGTTGACGCCGGCGCTGCAACTTGCCGACTTTGATTTGATGGTACAACGTCGTGTCCTACAGTGTTATATCAAGTTGGTTATCACTAGTCCGGCTGGTGGTAGCGAGGCATTGATTCACTCTAACTTGCTGACGGCGGCCGTGTCATTGTTCGCCGACCCGGAACGCTATGGCACTAACTCACTGAGTAGTTCTATTGCTTCGGCAGCCGGTGCATTCGAGACTATCTGGGATATTGGTGATAACTCTGGCTTTGGCGTCACCGGCCTTGTGCGAGGCTTCGATGTGGCGCCGCTTCCAGGCTCGGAAGAGTTGCAGCAAAGTGACGATCAGCAGCAGCAACAGCAACAACAAGGTCATCACTTCGCCGAAGACTGTGGACCGGAAACTGACATTGACCGGCTCTTGCTTTCGCCTGTATGCGGAACATTAGAGAACGACGCTTCGGTATTGTATCTTAGCCGGGGATCTGCGGCACCGTCTGCACCGGATCCAGTTGCTACGGAGGTTGTGAATGCAGCCATCCAATTATTTGCCTTTATTTTCCCACACACGCCAGCCAAAGTGCAGGAGAGTGTTCTGGAGCAGATTAAGACGCTGTCATCCGCAGGCTCTCTGCAGCGTGATCCAGGACGCAAAGCAGCTATCAGCATCAATGTGGCGACAGCTCTACTGTGCACCATGCGGGTAGTTGCCCGAGAAACACGCAGTGTAGCCGCGGCGGCTAGCGGTGGTAATGTTACGAATGTGGCTGTCGAGCGGCTACTACAGGACATGGTTCGGGATTTTGTGCTGGACCAAGATCCGTTTGTTCGTAGCCTTGGCTATACAGCAGTGGCTCGCCTGTGCAATGCCTGCGGCAATCACTTTACGAATACGGAAATTAAGTTCCTCGTTGATACCATCGTCATGAACCGTGAGCCAAGCGCCCGTGCTGGCTGTGCGATGGCACTTGGGGCCATTCAGAGCAAGGTTGGCGGTATGGCAGCTGGCTTTCACCTCAAAACCATCCATAGTATCCTGATCACACTAGCCAACGACCCGCATCCCACTGTTCACTTCTGGGCACTGGAGGCACTTGCTTTGGCAGCTAATGCTGCTGGCCTCAGTTTTGCACCGTTTGTTAGCCGCACACTTGGCATGGTTGCGCAGATGTACGCCTCGGATACCCATAATGCTGAGACGGCCTCGGTGGCAACCATGAACCTCGAAGTTGAGATAGCTACGACAACAGCATCATTAGCACGCTGCGTTAGCGCTATGATTAATGTCCTCGGACCCGATTTGCAGGACTCGACCAAGTCACGCGAGTTGATTTTGACCCTCGTAGGCCAGTTCCAACAAGAAGCTACTTCCGGTGCTGGCTCGGCCCCAGCCACCGTCGCCGTTCAACAGGCTACGCTGGACTGCATGGAGCACCTATCCCTCTATGCTCCTGGATACATAATCTTTAGTGACTACGTTGCTTTACTTCAAACACATATGAATTCAGGTTACACGACTCTCCGTGATGCTGCTGTTGACGGACTGTACAATGTAATGAAGCGAAATCCGCAGGAGGTCGTCCAGACTGCCCGTTCTGGGTTTGAGAACGAACTGTGGCTAGTGCTGGATGTAGATCCAGCCCATGACGGCATTCGCAATATCCTACGTAGTTGGATGCGGCAGACCGCCCTTGAGTTTACGGCTGCCTGGCTGCAACGCTTGCAGTCAGTGCTCAAGATGACTCGCCAGACGCGCAATGCCCGTGCAGCTGCAATGGCTGCGGCAGCTGCCAGGGGCCCTAATATCGATCTACGAGACGAGGAAGTCGCAGGTTTTGCGGGTGCTGCCAAGGCCGAAGCGGATGATGAAGCTGGAGCTGTTTCTGTTGGCCCAATTGTTGGAGCTGCCGAAGCTGCCGAGCCGTTGCGCTGGCAAGTAACGACGTTTGCAATGGAGCTGCTAAGCGAGCTGTTCATGCTGGTGGCCAAGGACGTAGTTGCGCGTGGCGGAGAGTCGGCTAGTCAGAATGCGCTACAGGCTCATATTGCCGACGTAGTGCGCATGGCCTTTTCGGCATCGACGTCTAGTGTATTAGAGCTACGTATCTGGGGCCTAAAGATCATCGGCGCCATGCTGCGCATGTTTGGCAAAGCCCCCGATCCAGATTTTGACGAGGCTATGTTGCTTGAGCAGTACCAGGCGCAGATCGGCTCAGCCCTAACACCTGCCTTTGCTGCTGATTCGTCGCCAGAGCTAGCTGCTGAGGCTGTTAATGTTTGTGCCAACTTCATTGCTACTGGAATCGTCACCGATGTTGACCGTATGGGTCGTATCCTTAAGACTCTGGTCACGGCGCTAGAGAACTTCTCCAAGGGTACTGAAAACGCGGGTATCGGTGACCTCCGTGGTCTTTCATCGAATGCACAGGTCATGGTCAAAATGGCCGTCTTCGCTGCCTGGGCCGAGCTTCAGGTGGCCAGCGCCGAGCAGAAGTATCTTGTTGACGTTCTGCAGCCACATATCGCCACTTTAACGCCGCTTTGGCTAGAGAGTCTGCGGGAGTTTGCACGCTTGCGATTCGAGCCTGATATATCAATGACTTTG
This sequence comes from Endoconidiophora laricicola, assembly GCA_001640655.1. Classification (NCBI taxonomy): domain Eukaryota; kingdom Fungi; phylum Ascomycota; class Sordariomycetes; order Microascales; family Ceratocystidaceae; genus Endoconidiophora; species Endoconidiophora laricicola. The sequence goes on along the minus strand of LXGT01000285.1, from coordinate 5,093 downwards.
GGCCCTCCTTCGCTTTCGGGTAGTTTAGATACTATTTACGCGGCGCTGAACCGCGAGACACTGTTGAAGTTTTACCAGGACTCGTGGCTGAAGCTAGTCGATGCCATTGCTAGTCTGATCGAGCAGGACAGCGACTTTGTATTTGATGCACTTGACGACAAGAAGTTAGATGCCAACACCGCACCTGGATCTGCTGGAGGCACCGGATCTTCAGGCGCCATGGTTAGTAATCGTTCAGGCGGCGGCCATATTAACTACAGAAACGAGCCGCTGGCTTTTTTCTTTGTGCTCTTCGGTATTGCCTTCGAGGCTCTAGCAACTACTAGGCATAATGGCTCAACTGCCTCGGCTGATGCTCTAGCCTCGGAAGCCCAGACGCTCTCAATTCTACAAGCATTAAAGAAGATCCTACATCCCAGTGTTTCGGGCCATGCTATCTACCGTGATGCTATATTCAGTGAGACTATGGATCTACTGGACCGTTTGGCACTCACGGACGGGTTGGATGTGCAGGGCGTCATTGTTGAGATTGCTCGTGGCCTGTGTCTAGCCCATCCGTCGGCACGCAAACGCAGTATCAACGGCTTAGACGGTACGGATGCCAGTGGATCAGAGGCCGAAACAGATCTGTCCGAGGACATTGAGCAGCTGTTTGAGCTTACCCGCATTATAGTCTTGGTACTCTCGGGGCTGTTGCCCAATCTAAGTGATAATGCTTCCCAACCTGTGCGCCATCAGATGAATGAGGAAGCCATGCTACTTGTCTGCACGGCGCTTGAGGCGTTAGTCGACGCTGCCGATGTCTTCCCTGCAATAATCCAAACAGATCTTCATGCCTGCATTATCCACATATTCGCGACCATGCTAGCTACACCCATGTGCCAGGATCTTATTGTTCCGCAGACGCTGCCTATCTTCAAGCGCTTCGTTGCCGGTGTTACTGGATCTCCGAGCGGCAGAAGTAGTAGTAGTGATGGAAATGAAGCTGCGGTGCTACAGTTGCGCGGCTGCCTACGTAGATTCCTGAGCGTTTATTTAATTGCTCAGCGTAGAGAGCAGTCAAATGCACTTGTTTGTGTGAAGAACGCTCTATTAGCAAGCACTATCTTGTTCACTGGAGGCAGCAACCAACTGCCTGCCTCCGACCCGCTAGTAGCTCGCTATCTAGACGAAATAGTAGACTGTCTGACTGATATAATGGTACGTTTCAACAATTTTCACAGGCCATTTCCTATCACATCTAAATATATGCTAACTATGTGCTCTATAGACGGCCAAGATCGCCGCCAATTGTATCCGGTCTCTATTATTACAAAGCTCTCCAACGTCAGCTGATCACAGTATTGCACGTTACTTGCTACCGCGCCTGATCGCCTTTGTCACCAATACAGAGCCCGAAGACCCAGAAAACGCCCGGCCACTCATCATATTAGCCTTGACCAACTACGCAGGCAGCGTAGCCCGTCCCCGGGTGCCCGTAGCCTTTGCAGTCGTGATCCCCGCAATTCTAGCCTGGGCCTCAGCTGAAGATCTCACACCCGAAAACAAGGGAACCAGCAGTGACACTGCGTATACCGCTGCGAGTGCCAGATTGTTGGAGTTGGCGGCTGTTAGTGCAGATGCCTTTAAGGCAGTTGTTGGCGGGTTAAGTGCTCCACAGAGAACATTCTTGGAGACGGTGGTTCGGTCGGGACGAAAGGTCAGTGGGGCAGATACAGGCAGAGAAGCTAAAAGGGATGAGGCACCGACGATTGCTCTGAAAATGAATTTCGGAGCATAGAGATAGCGGTAAAAGTGAAGACCCACTCCATGCAATGTTATTTACTTGTGTCAAGCCAAACAAAAATACTTGAACAAGAAAATAGCTACCAATCAACTTATTAGCCATATTCTTTCATTGGAATTCTTGACAGCGTGTGTTCATCTTTCCACAGACTAGTTCGGAGATCTAGGATAACAAGAAATTGTCTAGTCACAAGAACTAAACTAAGTAAAATTAAGAGTAAATGAGGTGTCGATCTATCAACAACGTGAGATGGGTTGATGAGTTACAACGTAGTTATAGAATCTCCTTTCTGTGGTATCTTTCTCCGTGCTTGTCGACTTATGTTGATATCAATGTAAATAAGAGAGTAAGAGTATGTGTTTCACAGGCAGGAAGTCGAAATGAAGTTATCTTTTTGGTTTAAAAATGATATAAAGCCAGTCTCTATATTTTGGTGCAGACTCCCCCTAATTCTATCTATTTATAAGAAAATGTAGCTGTCTTGAAATAGAATATATAGCTTAGAAAGTTAGTCACTGCTATCTTTCTTTTTCATTTTTTGTTAACTTTATTATATCAGTAGAAAAGAGGGGCTGGTCTGTCTAGATATAATAATGATAGTAGAAGTATCATTATAAATAGCATTGCTTTATGTTAGCCTCGGCTTCGGACTCGACCTCGAACTAAGTCGTACCTTCCATAATTATTTTAATTTCGGATGCAGATCTACAAACACAACTACTCAGTCCAATGCCAATATTCTAGTCTTTACGCTGTAGGTATTTGTTTTATAATTAAGCCGATTATATAATTACAATTTATATATTTCTTAGTTTATCAGTATACACCTCGAATCTTGTAAGGCGTGAGACTCTAGAATGTGCGCGGTAGCCGCCACGGATTCCCCCGATAATATAAAAGATGGCAAGACAGCAGGCTAGCATTTTCTATTCTCTCTTTTCCCCGAGTCCTTTCTACAAGCTATGAGCTAGAGTCATATCCAGTGCATAATACTAATATACGTCATAGGCTAGGATCTTGTGTGTGATGTATGGCTTTGTGCGCCGAGAAATGGCTAAGACATACATATATGCAGTGTACAGGTATCTACGTACATGTGACCCTATTCAGTGGCCTTTTTACAATCAAGCTTTGCCTTTTGATGGTGCCAAGAGGATGTCTATTCTTAGACGAGGCCCTTTCTCAGCAGCTTGCCTTTGGGCTTCGTTGGGTAGAGATTTACAGACTGATATTACTACTGGTACTACTAATATACAACCCCCTTTTTCTATGGCTTTGCCAGCTTAAAGCATATGAAGCATGAGTTAGAAGAAAAAAAAACATTGAAGCTAACGTGTAATGCATGTCTGTGATATTTTGGCTAGCCATATGGGCTACCAACACAGCATTTGGCCACTTACAAGAACGGAATTAACGCATAAATTGAATAGCGATCATGACTAGTAACTTCTGTTATCCGAAAACACTAGTGTCTGTTTTTCTCTTTTCTATCCTTTTCTTGTCTACTTGCATCTTCCGTCATGTCGAGATCTGGACGCGAGGACCGCTAAGAAACAATCGTTTGTTGTCTTTATTTATTATCTGTGCTACGCTAAAAACGAGGTACTTAAGGATTAGTATCTAACATAGATTTGACCATTAAGCACATCAAAGCAGTCAAATTGCTACATCTCTGCTATTTTTACAATTATTCCCAGCTGAAAAGGGGGGGGTAGATATCTCTGTTGGTACGATTACAAAGGTATATATATCAGATATTAGTAGATATGCTACTGTGAAACGAACTCCAGATCTTGGATCATATCAAAAGAGCGTTCAAGGTGGGTCATTGCATTAGATATAAGCAACAGGGAGGTTACCAAAGAACGAACTGCAAGAAATACAAAAGAAGACACAGACTGGAAAGATGAAGTAGGTGAGGAGGTACTAAAGTCACAGGTGTACGCCACATATAACAAAAGTACATACCAGAAGTATAGATACCGATGAGAATTATATCCTTCATGTAATTCCACACCTACCATATGATACAATTTCTCCACCCTCCTCTTATAAACGTCTTTTGCCTATTTATTCAACCGTCCAGATTGGGTATTAAGGCCGTCACATATTCATATAGTCCTGATGTTGATCTCCACATACTGACCGCGTATCTCTAAAGGCGTCTATTTCCCATGTTTTTATGATGTTCGTAAGTGATATGAGTGGATATAAGTGTGCATACCATGCACGATATTCTCAGTCAGGTTTATATATTGTCACGTTAGTTAAGAGTGAAGTTCTATTTCTGTCCATGTTGTCGTCATTGTAAGCCGTAGGTTCTATTGTTCTCCATAGTTCAGGATCAGCCAGTAGTGCGAATATTACGGAAAGATTGCCACCTTGTTATAAAAACTACATAATACTACAACTCAAGTCGCATCCTGTTTTCTTCAGTTCCATTCAAACACACACCTCTTCCAGAATCATATTCATGTTCTTTTTAACTAATTTATTTCATAGTTGTGTCTCTACGTTAAGATCTGCATAACTTTTTGTTGCCGCTTATAGGATCCTCAACAATCAGTATTGTTATCGTAGCCTCCGGGACAGCGAGATGTCCGCTACGCAACCTTCCTTCTACTCATAGCTAATACTTATTAATCTCTTACAATCCGCCCTGCTTTGGAGGCTGGTTGCAGCGAAAGCTTTAGTTCATTTCTGTTTCTGCAATTGCTAGCCATCTTCAGTCGACTGTAAAAAGTACTTGGTTGCAAGGCTTGGGACAAGTCTGATAGACATAAACCGCTATAATTCATGTGACTAGTATTCTGCTGTCAGTCGATGATTGGCCAGCCTTGGTTTATACTTCCCAAATGAGTCAGCGTTCATATAAGAGAGTTTTTTTGCATTGTTGGGGCTTCCGATATTTAGAAGGTTTTAAATATCGTACCAGAACACCTGTTAGCTTTTTCCTCCGCCTCAGGACATATATTACTACATGTGCAGTACATTTTCGTTTGCCATAGTTGCACATTATTCTCCTACCTTTCTATCTATCTCTCCTACTCCATAAGCATCAGCTGAGAACCCTGCAAGTGCATCAAAAGTACGTGCAATATATACTGTACCGCAACTAAGCGAGATTTCACCCAGTTCATTTGTCCGCCTCCGGAACTCAACGCCAATTTCAAGGCGTGGCTGCTTGATATAAAGCCACGCCCGCACCTGACGCAGCAATTCAAGATTCCGTCGGTGTATAGAGTTGAGTGGCTGGACGACCAGCCTCGCCCCGTAACAGACTGGACCCTTACTGCAAGGTCCGGAC
>LXGT01000284.1:0-39261 GCA_001640655.1 Endoconidiophora laricicola | reverse complement strand
TGCGGACGCTGATCCGCGCAGTAGTGGTATAAACAATAAAATATATAATCAATGTAGCAAAATTGCAAGTGGTTATAGACATCATCATGTTCATATTAGTAACGGGAATCTTTATTTAATCAAAGGGTGGAATCATAGACTAGGCTCGTACTGAGTTGGGTCGTTGATCTCGATGGTATAATTACACAAATTTTGACAACCTTTAATGGCTCGGGTCAGTTCCGAGACTTCAGATAGGAGCTTGATGGGGGGGGGGGCTGTTTTCGAGTAAGAAACAGCTCGGAACCGATCTTAGCTAGCCTTTTCCAAACTTTGTGGGCAATACAATGAGGGGAAGTTGACTCTAGTCGTTACATTGCATCTTAAGTTCTAACGATTGACTAGTGGTGCATCCTTTATCTCATTCTTTATCTTTGATTCATAAGAGATTCATTCATGGCATCATCTCACAACTATATACAATCTACAGCTCGTTCAACCATGGAATAGATTCTTGTGCGCCTTTACTTTCCACCGTCTTAGCCGCGGCCTTGTTTGCTATACGCACTGCTTTCTCTGTCGAATTTCCACCGACCAACTCCAAGGCATACGCCGCTACAAAGGTATCCCCTGCAGCCGTTGTATCGACAACTGTCGCCTTCTCTGCCGGAACTAGCCCTTCAGTACCATCTTCTGACGAATAAAACACACCACGGCCGCCGAGCGTAATCAGCACCGTGCGTATGCCGTAGCCCTTGAAGATGGAAGCTACACGCGTCAGTCCTTCCTCAGACTCAATATCTGTCTCAGGACAGTCGGAAAGTATTATAGCTTCGGTCTCGTTGACAACAAGATAGGCAAGATCCTTGTAATACTCGACGGGTATCTTTTGCGCGGGCGCGGGGTTCAAGAGCACAGGAATACCGTCACGACGAGCAGTATCCAGACACTGCAAGACAGTCTCTACAGGAATCTCCAACTGCATGATGATCAAAGCAGGCTTAGGTCCGGGAATGGCGTCCTTGAAGCTATCGGGCTTGACGGTATAGTTGGCACCGGGAGAGAGAATGATTCGGTTCTCGCCGCTGTCTTCCACCATGATAATAGCTACACCAGTTGAAACGCCCTTGACAACGTCAACGCCAGAGCTTTCAACGCCATATCCTGCCAGCCCGTTCATCATGTTGGTGCCGTTGGAGTCGTCACCCACCGCACCAATCATGCGTACAATGGCAGTGTTGTCTGTTAAGTCCTGTTTGCGTGAGAGTTTGGCACAGGCAACTGCTTGGTTAGCACCTTTGCCGCCTAAGCCAATATGGAACGAATGGCCAGTCATCGTCTCGCCACCACGAGGAACGTACGGAGTGTACATGACCAGGTCGGTGTTCAGTGAGCCAATGACGGCAATGACGGGAAGAGATGTATCAGTCATATCTTTTATGTGGTGAATAACAACGAAATATGAAATCAAAGCTTGTCCTGTTGTGGTGCGGTTAACCAACTTCAAGAAACAAGATATGACGATCTTGCACAGCTCATTAATCAAAGGGCAGTTGCCGATAATTATCCGAAATAAACGACCTAGTCTTTGAGGATTTAGAAAAAGTGATGAAAGTAAATATGAGAGTCAGGCTCTAAAAAGAAAAAAAGAAAAACTGAACGAACAGAAACAAATGCTGTTAATCCAAAAATGTGATAATGATCATCACAACTGATTATTTAAGCTTCCAGTAGCATGTAGACCCTAACTTACTATACATTAGGGTTTCAGGCTACTCGAGCTGGCAGTGACTAATAAATCTGCTGCATAGCCTTACATTTTGTTTAGACCTTAAGGAAACTGAACGTCGATATTATCGCCATGGCGAAGGAAACGGGAGCTGCCAGACACATGGAAAAACGGGCTTGGGCCAACCTGACAGAAATTTTGGCATACACGGACAGCTCTAGGGTGCGTTACAGCGGACACCAAGACCAATCGGATCTTTCCAAACAACAGAAGCGTCGTAGACAGGATAGTCAGCTCCATGGAACAGATCGGCGCCTCCCAATTATTCATTGACTTTATTCAGAAGACACTCAGCCGATGGAAAGCGCTGGGGCCGGACCACAATGCAGATGTCTCCTGGGTTGGGATACACCAAGGTCCCGCCATGGAAATGAAATGGCGGACAAGCTAGCCAAGAAAGGCACCTTGCTACCCCCGCCAACCGAGAAGACAATGACTGTGGCCCGCGCGAAGCGCTGGAAACGCGAATGGCTACAAGGCCAGTTCGCTGAATGGTGGCAAAACCAAGAGATACCTAGCCACCTAAGGAAGAAACCCGAACTTTCAAAACTATGGAAACACCCGTATAAGGAATCGGTAGGAAGATAGTATGCCTGATCCTAGGTCTACTGTCCGCTGACGCTCACGGAGACTACGCAGAGTATCACAGACGAATGAAGCACGGATCGGCCTCCCTTGACTGCCCAAAGTGCGGCATGGAGAAGACGCCAGAACGTCCCTGGTGCTGCCTACAACTACAAAACAGCTCCGGTTTAGATTCGTCCATCAGCTAGCTAACAGCGACAAAGGCTTCAGATACTTCGCGAAGACCTTCCACCATCAGGAATTACTCATTGGTTAGAAAGACAGCAATTAGTCGTCCATCCCGCGGTACTCAACTCTCACCTTGGTTTTTGCTTCTCTATTCTTTGCTATTATGTCGTTCTCTGTCTCTTTCCCTAGTTATATTCAGTGAAGAAGTGCATATGAAGCCTGCAGTCACAGGTTAAGGCCTGGGAGCACGAACTTCAACCACACTGCAGGTGTGCTCTGAACATGCTAAAACCTAATGCGTAAGGATTCTTCGAATAGCGGAGCCCTGTCGCGAGCCATTTTGTTCAGTAATGATATCCATGGGCGATAATACATAACATAACCATAATCACGGTGGCTACAACAATCACTTTGAGACTGGCACATCAGGAAATGTAACAAGAAATACTCTATTAATGATAGCTTTAGTCTTTGGCTCTAGCCAGGACACAAGTAACAACGTGTGAACTTCTATTAGCATTTTTAGAAAAGTAAAAAAAAAATGGCGGGCAGTCGTTATTATTTTCTTTTCTACATGACAATTCGCAATATATCACTTGATTTCTTATCCACAACAGCGGATAAATTAGTCCATCAGTCATATATTCATGAGCTCGAAAAAAAGGCAGTACAACACATATAAAACGAGAAAAATCAGTAACAGAAGTTCGGAAATATCAGAAAACAATAACACAGCAACGGTGGTGAACAACAGGGGGATTCAAGAAAGCACAAAGAGCAAAAAATCAGATATGCAAAGAAGAGAGAAGAGAGATGAAGAAAAGAGGTATGGAGGGTGAGATAAAAGATAAGAGAATGGAGGAGAAAATAAAAGAAATAAGAGATAAAAAAAAATGATAATGCAAACTCCGGCGCTCAAGGATTTCTCTATAAATACTGGCAGGCTTCAGAATATGGAATGAAAAAAACGGGCAAAACAATTAACAGCTCCGTTCCATCAGATGAAAAGACTACTGCTGGGATGGCGGGTATGCCTATGGTCGTAAAGAATGAGTAGGAATTTATTTGGCAGCAGTCTTCTTCTCCTTCTTTGATCCGAAGGAAGACTTGAGCCAGTTGCGGAAACGACCTTTCTTCTTAGTCGCATCAATGAAGGAGTCGGGAGCAGAAGCATCAATAGGCTGCAAATAGATGTTAGAAAAAGCCGTATTTTCGTTGACAACTAGAGTTAGACTTACAGCGGTCTTAGGCCGAGTAGCGGCAACCTGGGAATTCATAGGTGTAGTAGCAGGAGGTGTCGGTGCTCTCGTCACAACTGGAACAGTGTCTTTAGGTACAATAACTTCAGGCTGGGCTTCGGTGACGGGGGCGGCCTGGGGCAGAGGAGTAGTAGCCGTGATAGTCTTAGTGAGGGGAGCAATCTCTTCAACTTCAATAACAGGAGCCTCAGCCTTAGCAGGAGTAATCTCGGAGGGTATAGTCTCAATCGGCGCAGCCTCGATAACAGCCTCAACAGGCTTAGTATCGACTAAGGCCTCGGATGCAATAGACTCGATGGCCACATTGATGGTCTCGGGGATAGACAGTACTTCAACAGGGGAAGGTTCAGTGGCAACGGCCTCCTCAACTTCGGCCTGGGGTTCTAGGATAGCCACAGGAGAAGCTTCAATAGTAGGCTCCAGTGGCTTGGTGATAGGCTCCTCAAGACTAGAGAGTTGTGTCTCAGCTACTTCAGGGGCCTTGGAGGACTCCACAACAATAGCTTCCTGCACAACTTCTATGGGAGAAGCTTCTTCCACATCAACTTCAACATCAGCTTCAACAGCAGAGTGGTGCACGGGCTCCGAGATATCTCTAAGCACATCGGGCTTAGCGGAGCTAGCCTCGACAACTTCTAGCATAGCTGGAAGCTCAACATTTGGCTTAGAGATCTCACTGTGCTTGCCGGTTAGTGAGATATCATCCTGATCCAGCTCAGGTTCGGGAGTAGTAGGGGCAGTCTCGACATCAGCAGACTCATTAACTAGAGTACGAGTCTCGTGTTCAATGCCGTGGATCTCAGGTGAGCCATTTACAACATGCTCAGTTCTCAGAGGTTGGGTGTCATATGGGTTGTTACCCATCACAGACACGCCATTCTGGTAAGGGCCAGGCTCGTGAATCTCATAGTCATCATCTTCAGGCAGTAGATGCAGTTCTTCCTCATCATCTTCCTCTTCTTCTTCCTCTTGTTCTTGTTGCTGATGCAGAGGAATAACCTCTTGCTCGGGCTCAAGATCTTGTACGATGCACTGTTCAGCCTCATTGTCTGTCTCAAGATAATCTTCATCCGAATCTCCTATATCACCGACGGTGGTGACTGAACGGTTTAGGCCCATAACAACACTCTGTGCGGGCTCAGGACGCTGCGGAACATGACCGCACATGCCTAGAACACTAAGACCCCAAGTTACAGTGCGTTCAAGGCGGCCAACAAAGGCAGCCTCTGGAACCTCCATTCCTTGCATGATTGGCAAACGCCAGTTAGTGTAAAGACGACCGTGTGAGAATGGTATGTACATAGAACCATAGGCCCCAATGAATGCATTGCATAGGAAACATGAAGCCTTGCTAGCACATACGGCACGAGGAGGCAGCATGTGGGCATTTTCAGCCATCTGACAGTAGTACACAATCTGCATCTCGGCATGGATACGGCCTGTCAAAGACGTGTGCATGATTTCCTCGAAGCTTTCGCCAGCACGAGTAGCTCTCTGGTTGCTATTCAGGCCACGCATGATCGATTGGAGAGTTACCGGTGACGCTCCGGAGCATAACGACTTGATTCTGAACTCACGTGAGACGGTACCAGCATGTGGACTAGGTACAACTGCAAATGCCTCTTCCGGAAGCTTGACAGTAACGACAGTAGCGCGGCGGGCAATGGGGTACTTCTTAGCAGTACGATACAGAGTCCGGGCAACCCGCACGTAGTATGCGGTCTTTGACACAACAGCAGCAATACTTTTAGCAGCACTGGGAACAATCGTACGAGGTGGCAGCTCGCGCATCAGGCGATCCAAGTTTGGGACATTCTGATTGAGTGTGAAAAGACTGCGGACAACAGCAACAAGGCACTCGATGCTGTCAGGGTTTTGGCGCCAGGCAGCGATCATGTTGAGGACAATGCCACCATACATGCGGAACTCATGAGCGCCTGGAGGTTGCTTCTGCCACAAAAGAGCATTGACTGCCTGAACAGCTTGCGAAAGCTTTCCGTCAAGTGGCATGCGTGTCTTATTGTGGCGGCAAGGTGCCAGGCCCATGCGAGCGAGGATCTTAGCCATGCAAGCCGTCACGACAGCACCCAAAATGCGATCTTCCATTCCTTCATTGTTATCTGTTGTTGTTAAAGTATGATGTCAGTTCAACTCTTACTAAATATCAAGAAATTTCGGGGATATGAAAGAGATTAACACGCGACTCTGTTGGTTCACGTCTGGCACGATCCCTTCCATGACTCAAAGGGAGATATGATAGAAGATACATACGGCTGCGGACCTCAGACATAATCTTGAGCACTCTCTCCAGAGCCTCGCGCGAATGTTCAAGCTCTACCAGGCCATCCTCAGGAGAGGCTCTGTTAATAGCCAAAAGAACAGATAGACGGCGAGTGATGGGGTTCTCGACAATAGCGACAGCGCTTGTGTAGTCAGATTCGTCTTTGAGCTTGGAAGTAACGGCAAGAGCGTGGGCAAGCTCCAACTCTTTCCGTGGAGTCAAACGGCCCTTCTCTTGCTCGTTGTAGCCAAAGCTGCGCTCAATAGGCTCATGAGTAATCGGATCTTCTGGTATGTCGTAGACCTGTCGCGCTAGGGCGATGTCAGCCGCGATGGCCAGAGCCTGTTCCTCTTGGGGGTTTTTGGATCGTTGGGTCATAACGGCGTCAATATTATGTTTCGAAGAGTGTTGTTATGTGAGGGATACGCTGACCACCGAAATGGGCGGCGGGAATCGCGAGGTAAAGGGCGGAACAAAAAGAAACAGAAAGAAAAAAAAAATGGCTTAAAAGGGAATTCCAGGGCCGTGTGAGTATTTTCAAAGTGTCGAGGGCGTGTTGCCTGTGTATCCACGAGTGGATGTTCTGGGACGCGGTCCAAGTCGTTAAAAGCGGTCAGTACAGCAAAAGGGATACTGCAACAGTACGATATATAGGGGTGAAAAGACAAGGACGAAGAAGCAGTAGAAATACACAGATGATGCGTTGAAAAGGCACAAGAAGACAGGATAGAAGACAAGAAGGTAGAGAGAGACGTCGAAGACTCTAACGAGATACAAGGACGATAGAAAAGAAGAAAACAGATGTGACGAAAATTTCTAAGAAATAGAAGAAGAACGAGACTGAGAAGCCTTGAGTAAGTGGCACACACCCTCACCCTCGAGAGTGGCCGGGTTCTATATATGTGCGCCGCCTCGTTCTTTTTAAATTTCGCTTTTTTAGATTTATTAATTTAGCAGTTAGTCGCGGTGCTCACTTACCGATGATCGTTTCTAGATTGAAAGATAGCAACCCAATTCTAGCGCGCTGCTTCTAGTCAGGCACCGTTGCTGGAGTCCGGAGGTCAAGATGGCATCTTCAACAATTAGGCCAACGCTTTGTTGCCATGTAGGTGTGTTGTCAGTCCATGTAATTGCCGTTTGGTTTGCTGTATAGGCGCCCTTCTTTTGTCTCTGCTAAACACACATCCCACTCCAAGATTCTGGTCCATGCCTACTTATTATTTGTATACAAAGAGCGTCTGCTGTGAGTATGTACGTCTCTTTTCTTCTCGGTGTGTCTACAAGAAAAGAGCATGCGTATCTGACGCCAATGTTGCTCCAGTCAAATATATCAATTGATCAATTTGCTGCTGCTGGGCTGTAGAGTTGCTTTCCTCCTGACTACTTGCTTCGACTGACCATTACTCAGTCTTCTCGTTTTGCTCGGGGAGCGAAGCTCGATAAAATGGGACAGACTGGGCTGGGCTGGGCTAGGCTGGTTGGGAACGACAATTAATTAGCAGGGGATGGAAGCGACAGATTAAGGTAGGCCGTGACTTAGCCAAGGTGCTAAAATTTGTGTTCGGTAGATGATGGCCTTTCTATTAGTCTTCATGTTTTCATGCAAATTTGTCTTTACCAGTTACTAGATACTACTATTCTGTTTGCCTTGTTCAGGACTCATCGAGTAAGGGTATGAAAAGATTGAACATTTCTGTCTAGTTGAACTCTGCCTGAATTTGAAGATTTATTGAGCTATATCACTAGCTAGAATATTAGGGTCTTGTCTGTAACCCTTTTCAGGTAAACAAAGCCTTGTGCGGTGCTCACCGCTTCTTAGCATAACATTCTGCCAGTCATTCTTCTTTTTTCGCTTGGTTTGTTTTCTTCTCAGCCCATATTCACTTTCATAACAAGCACTACTAGTCTCATCACAACTCATAGCCAGCACATTCAATCGACTTTTCACACGACTCGTAGCTGGGCTGGCCGTCAGTTTATCTTTTCTTTTTTCCTCTATAATTTACAATTTGCGCCTCGCTTCGGGCCTCGCTAAGCGCTAGCATGGAACCTCCGATCAGCCAACGCACCACGCTACCTAGAACTGAACAAGTCTTCGCGTCGTCTTAGACCATTCCATATTCATTCATTGCCCTGTAATATCTAGGCCGTTTAGTTTTTTCTTTAGTATTATTTTCCTAGACAATGGCCCCCCCTCCCCCCCCCCACTATCACGATACGCTAGCTGCTATAGCTTATTCTTTTTTTTTCCCCTTCTTTTCTACTCCATGTAATCCAGCACTGCTATTGTCTTCCGCATCAGGCATCTGTTCATTAGCCCAACTAAGTAGCAATAAAGTTAAAAAAAAATCTCTGCTTTAGACTAGCTGGTACATATAGCCTGCAACAAATCGATGCATCATCAAATCCGAAAGGAATAAAACCACCACGCAGAACTAGCTTGATGTGCTGGCAGCCCCAGATTCGCTATAGCATTACTACTTTGGCTTTGGACGCACATACCAGCTCTTTCGTTGAGATCGCTGCCGCTCCGTAGGATTCGGCCAGCGTAATGCATACGCCCCTACTTCGTAACCGCCACTACTAGGCCAGTCATCAAGTGATCAACGCTGCCGTTTGTAGCTTCTGCTTGCCCGGCAACATTTCTGCTCTCGTAAAAGTTAACATCTAATCGAGTAATGAGGTATAAAAACAAAAAACAAAAACCCCCAATTCTGCTCTTCATGTTTACAAGCCCTGCGCATAACCTTTGGTAAATAGCTGCCAACCTCGCTAATAGACAGACTGCTGTTAAGAACTAGCAATCGACAGAAAGTTGCCCAAGAGTGGTTGTTGTAACTACTTGTAGCTAGCCAGTCCTGCAGTCTGTATTTGATGCCTAAAGGCTGTACTACAGGGTTGTTTGGGTCATAAGATATCTTGAATGCGCAAGCCTAGCGCGATCTGTCGTATGCCTGGGTGTAAGTTCCCATTCTACCCAATCTACCCACATGCTGAATGCTGAATATCGAATAATGCTTGATGTTGTGCTGTTAAGTCCACAATTTGACGCTGACCACAGCTGTTGCAAAGAGCCCACCGCTGTTTCTGCCATGGTTTGTAGTAGCACCGCCGACATTATGCACAGGCAATCAGGAAAGTCCATCCAGTCCTTGGTCTAGGGCCTTGTAAGTAATACCCTCGTCTTAATGTTGGCATATTCTCGGCTTATTTTACTTTAATCTTGAAGATTCTATTTAGCATTCTTGCTAAATGTAGCGAGCTAATCTTTTGCATCTTTCGCATCCAAGTCGGGAAAAAGAAGCACGTAGAAGGCAAGAAGGGAACATTGCATTAGGCTCAAATGTGTATGTTTACAGAAGTGATGCTGACTGGTAATAAAGCCACTGTAACGAACTTAATTGGTGACAGGCTGCTTGGAGCTATGACGTTGACAATTGCCTAATGCTAACCATCTTAGACGACAAAGTCCCGAATATGTATTTGCCCCGTCCCGCACTTTCAACCGATATGTGACAGCTTTGCTGTTCAATCTTAAATTTCTGCGTGCTCACTTTCAATTCACGTATCTCTCTCTAACCAACAGAATCTGAAGCTTCATCCTAAGCCTACTTGCGTACCGCGAACACTCGAGGTGCTTCATATATTTATGCGCAATTCGTCTTTATAATTATTAATCAATTATAAGTGAACTATGAGGATACTTACATAGAGTCGCGCCTTGCTTCATATCTCTTCTCCGCACGCCAGCCCATCAGGCGATGGTCATTGTCATTGTTGATTGCCCCCCCCCCCCCCGGATCTCCTTCGCAAACCACGACGGAGAGATATAGTCACGTTTACAGATGCATTGCATATCGCTACTGCTTCTATAACCTGCTTGTAATGGTTGATGCCAGCCTCGCCGAAAGAACAACATCAACGGCTACGTACTACTGACCAGCAACCAGCAAGTCTAGCTCTAACCTTGAAGTGTTTTTTTTTGTAAATAATGGATCATAATACTACACACAAGAGCAAGATGCAGGCGGAAGGCACGCTTACGGCCCAAGGATGCCCTCGTTCGTCTCCCTTTTCAACCCTGTTTCTTTGCATCACAAGATCGGGGGTCTTTTCAAGAGTTTATCTCTCCCCTGACTATTCGGTCTCTATCTGGTAGAGAAAGGAACATGCCGTAGAATGAGAGAAAGAAAATTTAAAAAAGTAAGGTAAGGAATTAAAATGGTGTAAGTAGCGAAGACCTAATATCTCAAATACCTCTCCTGTAGAAAGAAATGAAACCTATCAACAATCTAATTCACAATTTCCTTTCTAGCTCATCTACTTCTCTCATGAAGGACAATAATGAAAGAACACGATATTGTTCAAACTACGGATGCTGCACGTAGGCTTAACATCCTTGAGTACGCTCGTTTATGTGCGTTTTGTCTCATAAAAACACATGATGCTCGTGAGCTTTACTCATGTACCTATCCTCATGCATTATGCTAGCCGCCAACTCAGAGCTGCAGATGCATACCGAACAAATAATATATATATTCGCTTTATGCCTATCCAAGGGTAATCTCATCGGTAGCCTAGTACTAGTTCTAGATCGCGGCGTAGCTTAGCACAATATACATGTTCTACGCTCGAGTCAGGATTAGGTAAGATTGATTGGCTGGTAACCATTGGCAACTAATTAGCTAACCAAGCTATCCTCTATGACTATGATTAAATATATCGAATATGCAATTTCATCACGTAAACATCATAATTATTGTAGTAGCTCGGCCTCATTATGATAACCCACTTCACTATTGTAACATGTATGCGTTGTTAGCTCGAAAGACTTAGTTAAAGATGGAGATAATCAGCTTCAGACGACAGCAGATATGTCATCGATCTTACAATATCATCCACGTATAGCCCTTGGCGACATGTATATGATTCGCTTATGCTTGTGTGGATAGGATAATAGCACTTTAAAAAAATCTTAGTCTTACGCATAATCACGAGATTTTTTTTTAAGTCCTTGACTGTGGTGACAAAAACAGCCACGACGGGGAACAGCGATACATGCGTTTTCATACCTGCAACTCAGAAAGCTCAATTCCATTCTGGTCGTGCTCCCCAGCAAGCGAATAGACACACTTTCTTTCTGTGTACCATCTTCGCCTATGTCGTCTGCTACTAGTATGTGATGTGATCTGTAGACGAGGCGGACGTTCGCGTGATGAACTCTCGCTGTGAATATGTGCCTTTCCACGGAAAAGAAGAACATGATGCGTATGTTCGAGATGACTGTCCATCAATGATTGCCTACCATGTGTACAGCAACTTCAAGGCACAGGCCAGAACGGGCTAATACCGTGTGTAATGAGTGCAGCCTTTATTCCCACGCACGTTCGTCTCGCTAACCTCCGCCTTGCGGGCTACTAATCAACTGCGAGTTTCTATCCTCTCATTCTAGCGAGTAGTAGGACGGTTTAAAAAAGAAAAATGCCTTCAAGTGCAGTAACTTTTTTTATCCAACGTTCGGGGAATTTTGGGTGTGGTGGAGTCGCTCTGGATGCTTGCTGCATTTCTTACTGCATGTTCTGCAGTTGGCGATACTTGGCAGTCATGTTGATACCTAATATTAGTATGTGCCCACTTAGGCCTATTGATGGATGTTCGATGAAGGACCACTGCCCTTTAGTCTTGGTCTTTTTGCCATCGTTTATGCCTGAACGCATACATGTAGTAACTTTCAAATTGGATCAAGAACTGCCCCCATTGGATGCTTATAGAAGCCATCGGAGGAGATATATGACACATTTCCCCCAATTCAAGAGACGCCCCTACATACATGACTTTTTTATTTTATGTTCATATGTCACGCTTTGAGTGTACGTGTATTTTATATGCATATGCATACTGCACAGTATAGCTGGTCCTCCCACATATATGTAGTAACTCAGGAGAAGTTGGGCTCTCAGCCGTCCATTTCCCCCCCTCTTCAGCTCTCCTACCGGAATGTACAAGAAGAAGGAGAAAAAGAAACACCTAATTTGAGATATAGGCAAGGGGGATTCTGGTTTCGGTCCTTCCCGTCGCTATCCGCAGCCCGAACTGCTTCGATTTTGCTGTTCTTATTGTTTATTGTGAAATTCCATGAATCTCTAAGGCAGCCCTACTCAGGGTTAATAATGTATGAAGTATGTGATGAAATGTCAGGTTAGGGTTATATGGGAGATCTTGAAAGTTAGCACGTGTAGCGATGGGTTGACTTGTGGATAAACTTCAATGTATAGTCGCTTTCCAAGCAACAATACTGAACTCGATGTTTTAACTTATGTGTAGTTACATCTAGCGTAACAAACTTAACTTTATTGTATCTCGGGAGTCTACTTATGGCACTTTAAAATTTTCGGCTGGATATGTTCATACTATCTGCGGGAAGATCGGACCGAAGTTATGAACGGCCCTTTACCTGTGTTCCTGGTGGAAAGTTCATGCATAGTATTGTAAACTCTTGAACCCATTAGAGTTGTGGCTCTTGTAATGAACGTCATAAGCAAACAATAAAGCTTTAGATACACACACAGGGTCTCTATTGTGTATTGGTTCTCATCTATGAGGAAAGGAAATAAGGTATCTCGCGCGCCAGTTATCCGAGATCCTACAAGTATGCTAGCATGGACGAGGAATATCATAATGATAGTGGTAGTTATATTTTGGGTAGCCTCCATCATACGAGGGTTTCTCCAAGGGAACGAAAGGCGCTGGGTCGTGTGTTCAACTTGCTTTGTGTATATGGATATTAGACAATACTTATACGAGACTCATACAAAACTCATCAGCGCAGCTATACAAATGCGCTACAGAACGTTTACATGGTGGTATCAGTGTCTAGTAACATATCCTTGGTCTGTCGTTTGGAAGGGAAGTGGAAAACGCAGCCATATTCTAGGGCCTTCTCGGCATATACTACTCAGGAAAAGTGCACCACTGTGTATTCCTCTCCTATTCAATGTGACGGTCTCGCTGCTAACTGTAGCATATTGCTGAATCAGTTCCGTATACTAGCCCATAGCATACGGCGTCTACATCTCGCGGTGAATATTGCTACTAAGTTCAACAGAGACTCGTGACTATACACAAGTACAACATACAGCAAAGCTGAAAAAAAAAAAAGACACATCCCTCGATCTTGAGAGACATGTATGAGTTAATACTACCCTAACACTCGATTACCAAAAGTCGCAAAGATGTTTCTGACTCTTTGCTATATATTCTCCTCTTATGCGATATCTTCTTCAAAGGAACACATGTGACTTGAGATAAGCTTTTCCAATCTTGGGAACGCGGGAAGTCGTACTCCATCTCCGTTTACTCTTCGGACTATCGTCCGCTCATATCGTCTAAGATATATGAATACTGTCTTGATCTGCGGTTGGTTTTGCATCATCGCGCTGTTTATAAGTGTGTGCAAGCGTCTCTGTAGAGACATATATAATTGTATGTGCATGATAATATGCCTGGTACATCCCAAATTCGTACAGTTATTATCTTAGGTCAGTTAGATCCAGAAGGGCATGCAGGTTTAGCACGTGGTCAATGGCTTGTATGAGGGATATGCGTCTCTTCTGGCTGACCCGTTATCGATATAGGCTGATAGATATGTAGTCATTGTTCTCGATCAAGTGGGAGACATTCCTATCGTCTGAGATGTTTCAAGTAATCGAATGACGACACAGAAAGGTAAGAACAAATGATGATCGTGATGCATGTCGACCGCTTCAACAACAGACAAAGGTAGATAAGCATATCGCCTTGGGGTCTCGATCACGATTCTTTGTTTCTCGGATATGCAAAGCTCAATGAATAAGATGAGCAAGCTTTCAGTATTCAAATAATATCCCCATCCTTTCAACAACAAGTAGTACAACTCTGGATGTGTAATGTTGCACAAGGCCTTAATCATGACTCCTCGATATGCTGAGCAGGCCGTCTCATTTCAGTGGTCTCATATCGGCAGATTGATGAAGGAGGGATATGAACTTATATGCACGGACAGCGGCTATCTCGAAGATAGAAACAAAAAACGTTACGAGAGGTAGTGTGTGGTCTAGTTTATTTCTGACGGGCTTTTATCCGGAGGGAGTGTCTTGAGATGTATGGCGTTAACTGCGATGCTGCTATTTATTCCATTTGAAACGAAAGAAGATTTTCAGCTTCTAGGCTTATGCCGATATCAAAGAATTTTTTTTAACTAATTACTCGATTAGAATGATGTCAGCTAGTAATAAGTGCACGTCTCACACAGTAACAGAGATCCAGCTTTGTATCACCAATATTCTTGACAATAATAGTAACATTGAGTAGGTTACTAAGTCATCATTATGAGAAAACCGAGTGTCACGTAAGTGTATGTATTAGGCAATTTATTGTAGTACTATATAGGAAGAAGGTCGGTTTCACTTAAATGGAAATACAAGGCTTGGTTTCCATCCTTCAGTGCATATTTTGTGAGCGTACCATCCACCAAATTATACGAGATAGAATTATGATTTCAATAAAATCACCATATCAAGAAAAAATTTAAGATAGGGTTACAGTATAAATCAGGGTATCTTTGTACATCTGAGAACGTCGGCTTGAGGTCGAAATAGAAGTGTACTAACCCTAATGAGAAAGCGGGGTTTCCTCATGATTTTGAAGACGCTAAAAAGATATTGTTTCTATCTTTCTACAATGTTCCATCCATCGGTTTAGTATCGGATACGAGTCTTAGTTATTGGTCTGATTATTCCTCGTTAAGTGTCGACAACGCGTCCATCGAAATAGAAATTACTAGTAACCATCATATGTCTGTCATGTAGATAGATAGGGTTAAAGGTTGACTTGTTATACGTACGTGCATAATTATAATGCGAGAAATGTGCACGTATTCGGCTCAGGATTGAAGCGCTGTCGTAAAGCGCAAAGCTTTTTTTTTTTTAATATTTTTTAATAGCTCATTACTCGATTAGATATCAAGTACGATGAGCAAAGCGCAAGCTGAAACACTGCAATGATAATGGAAAAAAAATTTGTAAGTAAAAATAAACTTGCGCTTCCTAAATTCCTAAAGGCGTATCTTACGCGAAGATGGGGCATTTTTCACTGTCACATATAAAATATCAATACGCTGTTAAAATCCTATCTACGCTAAGTCTAAATCAACGTTCTCTGAGTGTTATTGCTTTCTAGTGATTCGAAAGTATCTTGTCGCTGTAATCAGCATCGATCTTTTTGCATGATCCAAGAAGCAAAAAGCCAGCTGCTTAACTTTATACCACAACCTTTATAAACCCCTCCCCCCTCCACAAAAAAAACAAAGGAGACTGACTATCTTGTCTACTGACTATACAGTGAAATGTTCCTCATAGAGCTTTGATGAACCACTTACTAAGGATTTGCTGACTCTTCGCTGGCTATCTAATGTTAGAAACCAAAACATCAAGACCAAAGTGACAGTTGTCAGAAGTATGTTATCTTGTACATGGAAAGAAAACAAAGACAAGACAGAGACAAGTTTCTGTCTGATAATAAGGACATGACTAGATAATTCTTCGTCGTTGATGTTATTGCTTTTTGACTGCGACTAGAAACGAACTATATAGAGGAATCGTTCATGCAGTTCGTGTATTGCCCAGGAGAGAACGAATTATCAAATATTAGCAGGCCAAGAGTAAGACCTGAGAGTCGTATCATTTCCGTATGTTACTATGTACCGTACTGCTAGTTGTGATACCGTAGATGTTCTAGGCAACATGTCGAAGGGAAGGGGGATAAGCAAGGGAAAGTAAGGATATTGAAAATAAAAGTGAAAGAAAAAGGGTGGTCAGAAACAAGACATTATAGCGCAGATCATCGTTTCCTAAGCAGGTGATGTTGTCGATCAGCGCCATTTTCTGCCGGTTATATTCATGATTATGATGGAAATCAGATGCAAGTACTAGTACTAGAATGAAGAGTACTACTAAAGAAAGAGAGCAAAACCCTTGTTTGCGGATGACCAGGCACTAGTAGGCTGTGCGTTTAACTTCCGATATCGACGCTGTCCAATCAACGATGATAAACAGAAGGACAAATGTAGTACTGGCTGTAGCCACGCCCTCTTCCGCTGCACGGCTACGGAGAAGTTGCGGAGCATATATAGAGAGCGTCTTATACATGTTACCGCCTTAGTACAAGTGAAGCCCTGCTGCATACTGGGGTCATTTTTAGCCAACCAGAAGCATCCCGTATTGACTAAAGGACTAAAGAATCACAGATAAGAGAGAAAGAAGGAAGAAAAAAAAAAAAGAGAAAAAAAAGCAATAACAGATCCATGGAACTGCGCCTCGAGATCATGATATGATACGAACTGATGTGCATTGTTCCTGGATAGATATAAAAGATTAAGATAAAACAACCATCACAAGTAGAGGCTGAAGAATCAGAGTCTTGGCATCAGATTAGCAGTTCCCGCACACATTATTTCTTGGCCTTGTGGCTTCCATTCTCCTCTGCTTGGAAACGATGTACACAAGTAAATGACGGAACAGACGAGGTTCTTGACAACTTGTTGTCAAAAATCAGGGTGGCGGCTACATGCTAGTACTGCCATGAACAAGGGCTTTTGCGAGTGAAAATAGAAATTTAACATAACAGGTAGGTTTTTGCACCAACACACACGGCTTTAGACGCCGTGGTTGATGAACGGCAATCGTCAGATAAATCGTCTTCAGATCAGCCGTTTTTCTCGTCCTTCATTACTGTTGGTGGCCATATGATTTTCCTGAGAGAAAAGGAAGGGGTTTATTTTTACAAGTAGAAGGGAGGGATATATAAGAACTAGAAGATTAGAGTAATGAATACTGGCTAAACGAGAGGGGAAAAAGACTAAAGAAACATTGATAATATAATAGACAAACGACACAAAAGGCCCTTGAACGAACAGACGAGCAACAGCAGCATGGTCAAGCGAAAAGAGGGATAACTACTAGTACCAGCATTAATGTCTACTAGAGTAATCGGTTAGCGCAACTATATAAGTTGCTGAAAGAAAAAAATATATAAATACAGAAAAAAAAAGAAAAAAAAGAAACGAGGAGATGAAAACACTGAAGCTTTTTTTTTTCTCGCTTGCCCGAAGTAAAGTTTCCTATTTTGATTCTAAAATTGAGCCCGGACTTTTACGGCGAGTGTCAGATCTTGCCGGTATTTACATATTAAATGAACAGAGGACAAGAAGAGTAAGACGATAGGTGGTAAATATATATATTTGAACAAAATCATGAGTTACTCTGCGAAGCGAACGAGATGGTCTAGACTCCGTTCTGTGATAGCCGAAGCCAGGCTGCTTTTGCTCTTCAATCGTTTTTTCTTTCCCTTTTCTTAGTATATATCCGATACTAGTAGGCCTTTAAAAGTTGACATATCAGGCCGTGATAAGCAGCCTGGTATAATCAAGAAAAGAATGGAAACGAGATCATACTAGGCAGACTTTCTAGCCAATACTAATAATACCAGTATGCAGTCACAGTACAGTAGCCGCCGTCGGTCGTGTAACTGGCAAGTACTTTTGTTTGCAGGTTATCCTACTCCAAAGAGAGCACAGAGAGGCAAACTTTGTGAGGCCCGGGCAGCTTACACGACATCGTGCATATAGCGCACGATGCAGCTGTTCGCACAAACAAGGCTAGAAAACAAAGCAACCGAGAGAAAACGAGCTGATAGATATGTGACTTGTGGGAATGGCATGATGTGTAGCAAGTTTATGCTTCTTTTACTTCGCTTGTGCGGTACAAATTGTAACAAGAACGAGCGCTCTCTATCATTCATATCATTCAATATAGGCGCCTCCTTTCACGACATCTGCCGGGTGACTTTCTACTACAGCCAGCCAAGTCCGTCTGTGTCCCTTAGCGGCAAGAATACGGCTAAAGTGGTTTCTCGTGTCTTCTGAGTCGTAGTTTCCATTTCAGCCCAAGCTCCCTTGAACCCGGCAATATTTGTGTTATCCCTCGCCCTTTTTTCTTTTTTTCTTTTTTCTCTCCGTCTTGTTCTTCTTTTCCCGAGTCTTTCCGTTAAGGCTGTGATACTAGTAACGGCTATGCTCGTATGTCGAAACAAAGTCAGGCTGGCTTGTTCTTGCGACAAGACACTGTCTGTTGGAGCAGCAGCGGTGCATGAACCAGTGTGGTTGTAGCATAAGCTGCGGATCTCTAGTTGTATAAGCAACGTTAGCTAGCATTACTCAAAAAAATCCACCAAGAAATTTAAAACTACCAAGGACCTCTTATAATTAGACCTAGCGCGTCTGAGAAATAAATTTTAGTTATATTTAAGCAAAGGAAAAAAAAAAGACAAAAAGGGTGCCCCTTAGGGAATGAGACGAAAATAAGAAAAGATTTGATTCAAATTCAAGACAAACACGGTCTCAGTGGAAGCCCAGTCTATAAAAAGGACTGTTAGACAGGTTCTTCTTCTCTGCTACAAACAAGACTAAGGAAGCCGGAAAGAAGAGAACAAACCCCGTGAAATGATACAACGTATCACACTAATACCAAAATGTTGATCATTGTTGCGGTGGGCAGAAAGTAACAGCCAAGAACAAATAGGTAAAAGCAATTAAGGTCCGGATGTGTTTGGGTAGCAGTTGCGTCTGTTCTTTTCTTCTTCAATCTTCTCCTAGAAGATATGGAAGAAAAGCAAAGAAAAAGAAGAACATAGAGATTACTTAATGGTCTCGTATGTATGTACTACGTAATAACTAGTCCAGGTTCAACGGCTATAGAGGCATTGTTCTGTGTAGCTCTGTGCCCCCCCCCTCCAGATGCAGGTTTAATTTCTTTCTTTCTTTTTTCTTTCTTTTTCTTCGTTTTCCTTGTTTTTTGATCTGCTGTGGGATATGAAAAGCCCGTATTTTATCGTGGCGTGCCTGTTAGTTTATCTCTTTTTAGCATACGGTGAAGAGACACGAGAGAGTCTTGGTTGCGAGTAAGTATGTTTCATGGCTACTGCTGAGTTTTCCCACCTTCTGTAGACCCAGAGTTCGGCATCCTTTATGTATGTAAGGGACCGTGAGTTTTTTTTTTTTTTCCGTTAGTGCCGTTGCCATTCTAGTCTGTCAGGCTGAAAGTAAGGTTGCCTGTTAGTCTCGTCATAAGTTAGCATCTAAACGAGTAATGAGTATAAAAAAAAAAAAACTGTTGTCTGTTACAACGCCCCTTGTCACTAATGGGATGCAACGTACCTAGATATATGGCGCCGACTAACCATCGCGAACAACGAACCGAGAAAAAAGGAAACCAATTATGTGGTAGGTATAAACACTTCGCTAGCTGTTACTTCTTTACTTCTACTTCGTAACAAAAAGAAAAATATATATATATATATAAAAGACGTGTATTAAACCACAAAATGCATTAACAATGACTGCTGATTTGCCCTGAACTGCACAGCCTAGAAGGCGCTATTCCTTGACCCGTACGTAATATTAGTATATAATATATACGAGAATAGTTCATAGACGGTAGAGTCACTGCTAGCTGTCAGCATGTGAATATACGGAGAAATACTCTGCTGAAAGCGAGCTGAAGAGGATCCACTCAGTGACTACTCGTAGACCCTTATGGTTCGTGATCGTTTTTGTATAAGGTGCTAATCGAAAGTCAAATTGAAGCATTGCTAGTAGCGATGTGTTTGGCCCTTCTTGATCTAGACCTACAGATATTTGTCCCATTCATACAACCCTTCGGCTATCATCTTACGAGGGGACTTTGAGTGGTCGTTGTTTCCTCTTTCTTTCTGAACTTGTCGCTTCAATGCTTCTAGCCCGTACTACCAAGTAAGTTATGAGCCAAAGCTCTAAAGTAGAGACGCACAAGCAGAAGAAACGAGAAAAGAGAAGTTGTTATTAAGCCTTGGTAGTAATAGCTTCTACGGGTTAGGCTGGCAGAAGTTTAGGATGAAGGGGTATGGGATGGTGGCCCCTGGCTATTTTTGGTGCAAAGACCACGCCCCCCCTCCCATCCTCCCCCCCCAAGCACTCAGCCTGGGGAGAGTTGGGATCGGTCAAAAATGTCAATTAATGGCTTAATGGAGGCAGAATTAGCCCACAAGAAGCTATCCATAACTGGGTGTTCGACTTGTCTGCTTGTCTACTTGCTTCTTGCTTGCCTTCTGCTTCTATCTTCTGCACTTTTTACAGCTAGTATCTTCAATGATAGCGGAAAGGGGGGGGGCGTGTATAAGTCAATGCTTGTTTGAAAGGCTTCTGATTTCAATGAACACTATGGGTGTGTCTCCATTGCTTTACTTTGCTTTTGTATTATTCCCTCCTTGCAAAAAGATTTGAACGTCTGATAGTCACCACCCTCTTGCTCTTTTTCACATCCCAGAGCCCGGATAGAAGAACCTAAGTGATATAAAGATGTCTCCTCCCCAGGCGATCTCAATCTTGCCCTTCCACCCTCCAGCCCTTGCTTCCCTTATCCTCAACAGAGCATCATCTCTACCCTCTCGTTTAGTGTTGCCCCTGTCCAGTGGAAAGAAAAAAAAAATCCAAGAAAAGGGTCTTTGTTGTCTATACCTTGACACTTTGTTGACGCAGTATTGTCTGTCGTCTGTCTTTCGTTACTTTTACTACTGTATTTCGTTCTTTAGCATCGTCTCTATTATCTATTTACTGCATTATATACATTCCCCCGGTCTTGATACATCCCCAGTCATCATCATCATCATCATCATCCTATACCATCCCATTACCTTTTGATATTTTGGGTGTCCCAGTCTAGCTTGAAAGTGATAAACTGAGTGTATTCCACATCCTGTCACTTTTGCTCTATCTGCTGGTCCTTTTGGCAGTCCGATTTAACCAGCACTACAAACCACGTTGTCAGACCACGGACACGCTCAGATCCCATTATCCAACCGTTGTTTAGCTGTGATAGTGGTACTGGACCGACAATCAGTTAGCGCAATCCATACATCGTTGCTCGAGCAGTTTGTTTCTTTTTTGCACTAGTCCTAGTTGTACGGCCCTGGCTGTCCCATCTTCTCCTAAAGGAAATAACGGGTGGAACGACACAAAGCGAAACCCGCCTTATAAGACGCCGTCCACCGCCGCCTCTCGACCTGACGATCTTCCCCTTCCAGCCTTTCTTTTGCTTACCAGTGTTCAGAAAGCCATTCTCTCATTTCCATTGCTCTTTCATTCTTTCTTTCCATAGCTTTGCACACTATCCTTTTATTTCTTCTTTTATTTCTTTGGCTTCTACGCCCTGCATTACAATCAACCAGACTGTCTGTCTGCCTGCCGCCGCATATATATCGACCTATCTACTCTTTATATCGTCGTCGTCTCTCAGCTTCTGCTTCCATTCCTTACCTTTCGTTCACTTCACATTCGTCTCCACTGTCTTTAACATCTTTTCATCGTCACTCTTTCAACAGTATTTGAAGGACCGTGTCTTATAAATCAGCTCGTTCCTTCCTCTCAGCCAACTCTTATTTCTACAAATCCACCCATCCTCTAATCTTCATAGATATTCACCATGGTGAGGATTTCTCTGATGATGGCCATTGCAGGCCTGACCTCTTTCACTGAGGCTGTGATTCCCGTTGTTGGCCGCCGGACTGGTATCGACAGCACCACTGGCGCGATTCCAGAGCGTCGTAACATCAACGATCTCGCCCAAGAGAATGGCCCTCAATTGTAAGCAATAATATCACACAATCGTGTCTTTATGACTAGATGCTAACTAATCATTTCAGCTCCCTGTACCTCCAGGCCATCCAGGCTCTGCAGAACAGAGATGTCCGTGATCCCAAGTCGTGGTTCCAGATCATGGGTAAGTCTATTATTCTTACTAATTTGTCTAAATGAGAATGTCTGCTAACTTCCACTGAAAGGTATCCACGGCTACCCGCCGCTGCCGTACGACAACGAGCCTGTTTCGACCACCAACATTGTGCCATACTGCCCCCACGGTGTAAGTTATATGAATCATCTTCATCTTTGCTTTGATGCCCTATCGACATGTTGCTAACCGCTCACTACCATATGCAGGAAGAGATCTTTGCCACCTGGCACAGACACTACGTGACACTGTACGAGGTAAGCTTTTTTTTTTTTGACATTATTCGCCCTTTTTTTTTTTCCAAGACTTGATTCATCAGCCGGGCGTGTCTTGGGACGCCAGGCAAGCGTTGTTCCTGTTGAATATGCTCTGAGTGGCATTCTTGGCGGGAATACGCATATTTCCACCAACTTAAAATTGCAAGACACGGCGCAACCACACATCGACTAACACACTTTATCCACCTATAGCAAACTCTTGGTGAAGCCGCTATGGAAATCGCTGAGACGTACCCTATTAATGAGCGTCCTATGTGGCAGCAGGCCGCCGAGGCGCTGCGCGTGCCATTCTGGGACTGGGCCGATGATAGTAACGTACCACCAGCGACTACCGCGGAGACCATCACTATCAACATGGTCAGCGATGATGGCAACAGCGTCGTCCCCAAGACCATCAACAACCCGTTGTACACTTTTCACTACACTGACGAGGTGCTTAATGGCACCTTTGGTTTCACACCGGTTGCCAGCCACACTCTGCGTTGCTCAGACTCCGACGGTGTCAGCCACCCAGAGACCGCCAACGCACAGCTGACCGGCCGCGGGCTCAAGAACACAGTGTACAACGCCTTCACTCGCTCAACCTCTTTCCTGGCGGCCATGTCGGTCCGCGGTCGCGGCACCTCGTTCGAATCCCCGCATAACACTATTCATGTCTATGCGACTTGTGGCGAGCAGTTTGCCGGCGTCGCTGAGACGGCCTTCGACCCCCTCTTCATGTTGCACCACACTCAGGTCGACCGTCTAATTGCCCTGTGGCAGGTCATGTACCCTAACGAGGCCACGATGAAGTACTCGTATGAGTCGTACGGCACATACGTGATCAACTCTAACGCCGTTGTTAACAACTTGACTGAGCTGGGTCCCTTCTACAAGGACGAGACCTCGTACCACAATTCGCTGACAGCCAAGAACACCTGGGACTATGGATACGTGTATCCCGGAGTCCACGTATGGAACCGCACCGAGTCCGAGATGTCCCAGGACATGACTGTGCTCATCAACGAGATGTACAACCCCGACAACGAGGACAGCTCGACTGGTAGCTCCAAGCGCCGCCGCAGCCTGCAGCGCACTGCCACCAAGGAGTACTTTGCGCAGATCTCCGTTGAGGTCGACAAGTTCCCTCGTCCTTGCAGCATGGTCATCTACATCAGCGGTGAGCTTGCTGGCACCTATACTATGCTGGGTCGCCCGCTGACCGGTACCGTGTACGGCGAGATTGCCCTGCAGCAAGGCATCAAGCTGGCCAACCTGACTGCTTGCACCGACATGATTACGTCGATTCAGAAGGCCATGACGATCACCTTCGAGTACCCCAACGGAACTTCCGTGCCCGTCGACTGCATTGGCAACTACACCCTGCAGATCGAGGAGGTATCTGTTGTCAAGCCTGCCGACTCCAGCGAGCTGCCCCAGTTCGGTCTCTCACAGGTCTTCAATGCCATCCCCAAGCTACTGGACGTTGAGGTTGACCTTGACTTTGTCACCAAGGACAACATGCCTACCTTCTCGCTGAGCCTCACCAATGGTCTTGGCCTGGACCTCAACATCGGCAACAAGGACTCTAACTAGAGCGGCACTGCCTTGCTATTAGCTTCAAAGCTTGCCAGTATATATATATCAGCAGTTCATTCTTGCACGTCGACATATAGTTAGTTTTCTGGAGGGAACTTTTGGGTGGAGGAAACCGCGGCACCTGCCAGCGCAGTTCGGTCGTGGTTCGTCGTTTTTTTGTTACTTTCTCATTTTTTTTTGTATCTTCTTGGGTCTCCCAACAGCATCGATACCACTTATTCGTGTATCTTCTTTCTCCTGTTATGATACTTATCACATTTTTAATGCAGAGTCATTGATTGAGTCGGCCGTCGCGTCGGATATCAGATAACCGTTTATATCATTCTGATCAAGTTTCTTCTGTTGTAGTTTCGAGTCTGTGATTGCAGTTATGTACCGTTAGTCGACTTCAGTGAACATCGTAATATGTCGGGATGAGCATGCTGTGCCCTGCATATTTGCAGCGTCGGACATTGTCTATGGGTCTCTTTGCAGTTGCACTTGAGCCTCTGCATGTTGACTGGCATGTTTATTTGTAAGATGTATTTAGGAATCATTAGTTGTCACTAATGATGATTTTACCTGTTTGTTATACTACTAGCTGCGTGACTCAAGCTTCGCGTCAAGGCAACCTGAGTTCTAGAGGAACTAATATGTTACAAAGGCGCCTCAGGCTGGTTGCGATCTTTGCTTACTTCGCAAACAGCGCTACTACTTCACCTCTTATTTATATGATCATGAATCTTATTCAATTTTCAAAAAAAAAAAAAAAACTTCATATTCAAGTCATGTCGATCTGAGCCCCATAGTTCTGCTTACACATATGTTCATTTGGCGGTAAAACAAAACGGAGCCATATCTTCTTACGGGCCGTCTTTTTACGTCAAGACAAACAGTTTGTTGGAGTAGAGAAAAAGCAGATTGTACTGTGTAATTCACCATGCCTGATTTTGTATGTAGCCTTGACTTAAAGCGATTTCTGACCTTGAAACCTGGAAAACACTCTGTTAGCGTCGTTCCTTCGTCTGTATAGGGGCTCACTGACGCCTCTCTTAGAACAACAATATTAGCAGGAAGAAACGGCGATGGTCTATTTGTAGGTAGTATGTTAGCCTCTTCCCCATTAAAGGCCCTTCTTCCTTTGTTCCTACAGTTTTCTGGATCTTTTTTTTTGGAAGATTTGCATCTGCCACTATAACCGGTTGGAGATCTGACCTTACTAGGCATATTCCACAAGATACATCTAAATCAGTCGGTATATACGTTGGCCGATGCTATCAGTATTCAGAGCTATTCTATGACAGTATCCCAGGCTGTCGATTTTAGGGACAACGCTTCTACCCCACTGAATGAGGCCAATGTGGTGATATTTGTAGCAATATGGCATTGTGACAGTTCATTTCCAGTCTTCTCCACCAGTTTATCGTAATACGACATTATAAAAAAAAATGGTGGCAGAGGAAGTCGTTTGTCACAAATCTTGCTATACACATAAGAACATTATGCAGGCGGTTGGTTATCTTGTAATCTAAGTTAGGTCAACAGTGTGTGTGTGTGTGTGTGTGTACTTATCGGGGTATTGGTAGCATTTGATTCTTTGTTGACCAATGCATCTAAGGCTAGTGGCAGCCATCGATATCCTAGTAAGATGATTCTAATCACAAATATGATATCCAAGTATCAAATTGTTACTACAATACAAAATGAAGATCCGATAACTATCACAGCGAGTCACGATATTATCTCTTTCGATATCTAGTCTTGCCCGCGGGGATTAAGATTCGGTCATGTGCTCTGACAGTCTTGGCTTGATACATCCCAGTGGTTGGTCGTTGGGCAGATTGAAAAAAAAAAGAATAATATATATATGTGTGTGTGTGAACAATGTAGTGGTCACCGCTTTTATTACTGACCGCATTAGTCTAGGATCTCTTTTCTGGAAGAAAATATGGCTCCTCAAAAGCTTCAGGAGTACTAATCATTTCGGACACAACAAGTCAAGGCGAAAACCATGGCTGGCCGTGACTACATATACATAGTAGACCTCTTCTTCGTGTTGCTTGAGCATAGCTAGCTATATACTGTATAAAACTGGCATAAGCCCTACAGAGATAGACTCAGCTACAAATCATCATTATATCTCGTCATAGCTAACGAGTTAACAAAGAAAATAAGACTGTACCATATCCCCAACACGGGATCTCTTTAAAATTTACCTCTTTAAGGCTATTTTCATAAGTATTCTCCGCAAGACGGACCCCACGTTCCGGAGTTTCTACATAGTAATGCATGCCGGCGGTGAGATCGCTATGTCTTTTTTTTTTCTAACTCATTACTCAATCAGATGTTAATTATGACGAGTGAGATCGCTATAGCTATCATTGATAGGTTAGTAGTATAATTTTCAACGACAACATTGCCCACAGATTACCACTGTTATGCTCTGGCCTGAGCCAATGGAAACTGATAATGACTGGCATAGTGGGATCCTATACGTAGTTCGAAAGTGAAGATACCATTGATAAACAGCCGATAACTATGTAGAGTAAAAAAGACGAATAAATATAGAGAGGGGGTTAGTACCTGCACTATGACATCGTACCTGGAGCCGTCTCGTACGAGAAGTTTGAGAGGTCCGTTACTAGAGAAGGCACAGTTTCTGTTTCACTGTGCTTTGGCATGCTCCATCTCTGGATCTTATTAGGGCACCAACTTTATATGCATAACGCACTATACAATCATGTTTACCCAAGTTCATAGTGTTGAAACTTTGGCTTGGCATTCAACTCTGCTACGCGAGGAAGATTAGCGACTATGGGAGACGGATATAAGGCCCGAAGATAATTCAAGTGACCTTGGCGAAAACGATGCAGGTGGGCCATCCGGTAGATATATCTGACCTATGGACTTACATACAACCTGCGTATTAAGTTGCGGCTCTTGTTATTTCTCATAACTGACAAGCGAACTCGTAGAAGCCAACCAATACTAGCAACGACTGGGGCTAAGGTCGTGGCCATTGATAGCAGGAACAAGTGTTCTGTGCAAAGTGAGAATAGGTCCTATTACGTGAGAGATTGTTTAGTATGGCGTCTGGGCCTTGTAGTATTTTGCCTGTGGATTCAGGAACTCGTTAGCTTGTGAGCATTATAGCCTTGGGCGCAGGAAGACCAGACCCGGAACTAAGTTTCTATTTGGTAATAGAGTCGCTTAAAGGGTACTTTGGAGGTACATCAGTCTATAGTGAAGAAATAGTGAGCCTAAAGGTACAGCCCTTGTACCGACCATCAACAGCCTTCCCCCCCCCCCCAGATCTGCGGCAGGCGACAAGGGAGCTTCGTTCCGTTGTGCCTATTTTCACCTAAATCTCATAGATTAGAGTTGTTGCTTGATGGCTTGAGATATGGCAACGGACAGCCGTTGGTTGGATGTGGGTTCCACTGACAATTTGTCATTATGTATTTCAATCAGTAGCAACCTGTCAGATAGATAAGAACATGCAATAGAATGTATTGGAAGAGTAGTTGAGCCTATTTCGGAAGTTCACGGGGCTATTGTAGCGCTATTGCTTTATGCTAAACGACGTTGTATGAAGTATAATTCGGTGTTCAGCATCGGGTTATCAAATGAAATACATACGTAAAGACCGGCAATGCCTTTGAATAGGATCTAGTCATTTCGAGACGGACTGACTGGTACTATATTGATATGGTTCTACTAAAAGGCGTTCTATCTGAGATAGTGGGTTTACGATTGTCATTCTGAATTGTCGTATATTACCTAAGGGCCACTACCTCGGAGTGATGGCGGCAACATCACGGCTAGATGTTCGGTTGTTGGAGGGAAGAATGCCGTGTTTTCATGCAACAAGACTGCTTATTCAATACTACTATATAGTGTCAGGATATGGCGGCGATCTTACACGCTTCATGATCCGTAGTGGATGGATCAAAATGGCGGCGGAATTTGGCAGGATCATGAGATTCGTATGCGGTGGGGAGGCTCTTTCTTGAATTTATTAGGGAGGTTTTAGCTTATCGCCGACTTTGGCTTTCACGCTTTGATATGCGGTGAGATAAAAGGCAAATTGGACGTAAGTGGTCCAGAACGCCAGCAAAAGCATAGGTTGCAAAACGAGGCTGACGGGGACAAAACATGTTGAAAGAAAAATTTTACTGTTCACGATCGTAGCCTTGCCGTGCCTTCTTTGTCTATTTTGTGCTAATGACGAGCGGTGCGAATGATAGGTGCCTGCCGCTAACTCGACTGGGCAGCCTATCGAAAGCGTGCGATTACAAGCAAGGGGGGAAGGTATCTGTTGCGAGCAGACAACTAAGTGGTGCGATGCGATACCAAAAGAAGTCAAGCGCAGGCGAATAGAATACTTAGATCTGAAGGGCGCTCGCAAACCGAATAGATAACGGTTGCTAAGGCTCAAGTCTGCGGAAGGAGCGCCGTCTTCTGAGAGTCCCTTAGGTACCTTTTCCCGCATATTACAGTGTCATCGGTACTTGTGGCCAGCGCTTCCTGTTTCTATGCCCCCAGAAGCGAAGGATAAATCTATGTGGTAAGAGCACTGCAGCAGGTTACGTTCCTTCCCTCAAATGGCAAGACAGGCTGCGTGGATTAGTTTCCATAACGTCAATAAGCTGCAACTGCTGCTTCGGGCTCGCTGCTTATATCTTGTACGTGTTTCCAAATCAAACCAGAACCTCGACAAGTCATCTTTACAATCAAGATATCTAGTGTCATTGATATCTCATACATCAAATATCGCGGGCTTAGAGACCTTCCAGAAGACTTGTTTATCTATATCTTTACAACCGTCGATTCCTTCCGACTTCCTGATAGTCGATACTACTCTAGTGCTGGCTGCTGATAAGGGCTCGTCTGGCTATCCAGCTTATCTCATCTTTTGCTCTCACATCACTAAGTCTATTGCTCGCTGCGCCCGCTGAGCACCGCTCTTGTTATCCTTCTTGCATTTCCTCGCTTCTCACAGGCTAGCTACTTGCCGGTTCCTATCTTTCTAGCGGGCGCAAATACGCACGTCTACATATGCATGTCCAGCACAGCTTGCCTCGTCTCCAACCTTTCTTCTTTGTATCACAGCCCTTGACTTTGCATCGGCCACTTTCCGATTCGCCTAGCAGCTACGGATTGTATATTTCCGTTATCACCAAACAGCTGTTTAGAAAGTCCGTCATAGTACCCTCTTCTGGACTTTAGTTTTGCTTTATCTCAACACGCCTGGGTCACTGTTCGCTAGGCGTGTGCTACCTCACATCTGGACCAAGCCGACTAAAATAGAAACTTCAGGCCTGCGTCCATTGTTGCCTATTGTGAGTAGCTCCTCTTCACTACACACCCCTCGGACGACAGGACAGCTATGTTAAAGGGCTGAGACGAGAGAGAACAGTGCCATCTACGCTGTAGCAGGTCTTGTGATGATAGTTTCTGTGAGCGTGGTTAGGTCTTTTAGCTAACAGTCTGTTGCCCGTAGATATGGTTGTTAGCTCTTTCTCACGTTGTCTCACTTTCTGCACTCAACTCTGTTTATTGTATATTTTGAGTGTGCGTGTGAATAGCACCACAGTCACCTCCCATAAAACTTCCTATTTGACACCTCAGCTTCTACTTGTCTAGAAGGGGGCTTATCGGTAAACCAGCCAAGACCCAAGAGTAAAGGGCTTCGTCCCTTCTCTACCAGTGCCATCTACCTATGGGCGTTTTTGTGTCTTATCAACCCTGGTACTACTTACAGCAGTCTTATCGCAGCTATACTACTATTTTATCACTATCAAGGCCATAAGTTGACTGTCCTTTTAGACGGACCTTGTAATTCACCTCGACATAACACTCCGTCAGCGTTGTCACTAGCTAGCAGCCCAAATCGGTCTGTTACTAGACTACGACCTTGTCAAAACATCCGTCTATCGTGCCTTATCGGCCATTGGAACTAGAACTAAACTGTATACAAGTTTATCTGTAGCAGGTTGTCCATCTGTTGCGCACGGGGGTGTATGATTTAAAGATATTTTTGGATTACACCCCTCCTACTGATTATTCTTATCCTTATTCTCCGTGCTCTGTCGCCTCTTCGATCGCTATGACCAACTCGACTACTTTTTACAGGTCGGCTCCGATCGCTATTGCCCCTAAACCTCCGGGCTTTTCTCAGGATACTAGCGGTGCCGCATGTTCTTCCAGTTCGTCCTTGCCTGGAAACAGACGTCAGATCGGCCTGAGTACCATCGATCTATGTAGAGGCAGTATGCCGGGCCGCCATTATCTCGAGTCCATCACCAGTACGCCTCCGTCATCCTCAGTGCTATCTTCAAAGGCATCCAGAAATCCAAAAGACAGACGAACCTTTTCACCGTCATCACCCTCTACCTCGCCGTGCATCGCTTGTGTGCAGAGTCGTGTTCAGTGTACTGTCTCCAGCGACGACGAGGACTCTGGTTGCGTGCAGTGCAAGATCAGCGGCTGCAACTGCTCGTTAACACCTCCCAGCCCGAGAAAGCGTAAGCTAGCCCGTGGCATTAACACCGCCGATGGTGATGGAAACACTGGAAAAAAAAGGTGAGCAAGTTCATGTTTTTATATACTTACCCTTACACACAATATTCGCCCGCGTGGTCCTTGTCTTATTTTCACCACCCTCATGACTCTTCCGCAGTCTTACTACCTTTACGCTCACTTGTTCATACGGCAATCAATTTAGCCAAGCCCGCCAATATCCTGCTTATCGCCCATGAGCATTATCTTTTTGTCATTTATGTGAAGTAGCATAGAGGTTGTCGGAGCTACCTCCTACCTTTTTTGTGATTGGCGTTCTAGCACTACTTGATCTTCCCAAAGCACTGCTGTTGCACGGCGCACTTGCAAAATATATACCACATCGTCATTCATCCCAACAAAAAGAACTGTCGGCGTACACTTACACTTACACTCACCCCCAGACTCTCAAATTTTCCATGCCTACGGGCTTCCATTTCATAGTAAATTACCGGCCTTAAAGTTGGCCCGCCTATATGTTTTATGCACACATCCATACATCTGTATTGTTTGGGGAATGTCCTTGTGACTTTCTGTCTTGCGCCCGCAGCTTGCAAAGCGCCAGGAGCCGCATTCCGCCCTTCACACCGGCACTTTCCTGCTACTTTATCTATATCATATTTATAGAGCCTTTGCCAAGTGGCAGGTGGGCCGCCGTATGCGAGGTTTCAACTAAGTCTTATCCACGGCAAATTGCAGCTCACTGAAGGGGAAAAAAAAAACTTTCATGTCTGTTTCTATCTCCTTCCTATTTCTATGGTGCTGGATCAACCTCAATGTGGTCATGACCACCTATATCCGCTAAACACACATACCACATGTTCCTTCAACCACTTCCCTGTCGCCACATCTACTATTAAGGCTTTTACCTTGTGTTGTATCACGCTACGGAATCACAAAGGCAATTTCATAATGACAGTTAGCTAACTGTGCCTATTACTGGCTATCTATCACTAGCTCTCCCGACAGGCCTTCTGGTATCAGACAAAGAAGAGCTCATAATAACAGTTTTAGTCTGTCTACTACGGCAGGAGGCACGTCCTTCCTAGAAGATATGGCCAATATTGGAGGCCCGATTCAGCTAAAACGTACTTTAGGCATGCAAGACGACCGCTATAGCCAGTATATCGGACCCACTACTGATTTTGAGCCGTCTCTTATCAACCTTTCGCCTTTTAACCCGGATGACGAGAGTCTTCTCGCCCGTGGTATTCTTCGCAAAGTTAGCAATCACGACATCTTCCTGATGCTTCCGGATAGTTTAACACCAGGTCATGAGCGCGAGCTCGAGGACCTGGATGCTATCGAGCACCTTGTTGCGCCTCACGGCCACGATCTAGTTGATCTCTTTTTCGAAGTTGTACACACTGGCTTTCCAATTATCCAAAAGACGGTGTTTATGGAAAAGTATGAACGTTCATATCGCGAGTTCGCGCCCTCACTATTAGCTGCTGTCTATCTCCTTGCTGTGAATTGGTGGGAACACTCCGATAAGCTTGTCCATGAACCCCGACCCGATATCAAGGCACTTGAACGATTAATGCGCTCAACGTTATCCGATGCCATGTTCCGCCCAAAGTTATCTGTTGTTCAGGCTGGACTGTTATTATCACAACGACCTGAAGGCGATCAATGGGCTCCGACAGCCCAGCTTGTTGCTGTTTCGCAGGAGCTTGGGCTTCATCTTGACTGCTCGGGATGGAAGATACCACCGTGGGAAAAGGGCCTACGCAAGCGACTTGCCTGGGCATTATATATGCAAGATAAATGGGGGGCCCTTGTTCATGGCCGCCCATCACATATATTTACAACGAACTGGGCTGTTCAACAGCTTAATGACAACGATTTTCCAGACGTGGAGTGGGACGAGGAAGATGTAGAGGAGCGCGTTCGTATTGAGCAGGGCCGCGTTCTATTTGCCAACATGGTTCAACTATCACAAATTCTATCTGAGATCTTAGATACTTTCTACACGCTACATGCCATGCAAGTGGCTCCTTCGGCGTCAGCTCGAGAAACCCAATCCATCCTAGCTCAGGCTAAGCCTATTCAGCTCAAACTCAAGGAGTGGTATGCGACGTTACCGCGGGCAATCCGTATGGACTCTACGTATTATTCAAACCCGTCAACACCCGGACACTTTTCCAGCATCGGATATCTACATCTCGCCTACTTTGCTACCGAAATCACTCTGCATCGCCGCATTATCAGATCGTTTGCCTCAACACCAGATGCTACAGACGCATATGTTGCTCAAATCTGCCGTAATGCCGCTAAAGCCCGTCTTATATCGGCCATGGATTTTGTCAATCGTCTTACACCTCAACATCTACGGTCTTTTTGGTATTTTGCTTCTAAAACCAACTTTGCGTTGATTGGCACTTTTGGTTCTCTGTTGTGGGCAACAGCTTCTGCGCAAGAAGAGGCTGATTGGTATCGTCGCCGTCTAGGAGAGTATCGGTGGACGTTATCTGTCAGTTCCAAGCCTGGCGAAGGCCGCGGGCTAACCGATTTTGCGATGGGGATGTTGGACATTTCTACCGGGCTATTGAACAAGTTACCTGAAAAGCCACCACTGAGCCAGACCAATAGCATTGCCAACATCCCGCCGCCTAGCTTGACCATGTCTTCTGGGTTCACAACGGTTTCCAGTAGCAGCTTTGCCCAGCCAGGAACATTCGGTGATAGTATTGATGTCGGTGGAGCTGTCAGTCCCCGGAGTCTAACGGATGACAGCAGCGATGATGAAATGGACTATGATGAATATCATCCATCTGGTCACATGATGTCAATCCAAGAGTAAATCCACAAACTAATCATTGGGGATATAAGTTGAACTCATTGTGTTAAAATCGAATGGTATTCCAAGTGTCCATGTTCAACGATAATAAGCATCACTCTCATCACCAGGTTTTTTTTTTTTTGGTGCTCGTAGAATCGATAAATTGTGGTATCGTGGTACTTTTGATCTTTTGGAGAGCAACGTTTCTCATGATGGTATTGCTTGCTATTTTTTGACAATGCCTGCTACTGAAACCCTTACGTTATGTAGCAATTTGCACATAATAACCCTAAA
This sequence comes from Endoconidiophora laricicola, assembly GCA_001640655.1. NCBI lineage: Eukaryota > Fungi > Ascomycota > Sordariomycetes > Microascales > Ceratocystidaceae > Endoconidiophora > Endoconidiophora laricicola. The sequence continues at coordinate 5,871 of LXGT01000284.1, read as the reverse complement.
ATCTACTTTCTCATATCATGGTAGTTTCGATCGGTTACGAAATGACTATCATCTGCTTTTGGATTTAGTAGTTATTGAATTCTGCACATATCTTGTCATTCCTTCTTTTTCTGCCCAATATCTTCTTCACAAAAGCAATTGGTTTCTTCTGTGATTACAGATATTGCCTGCATATATGCTGTATCGACCATGATGTTGTGATGCTTATACTAGCACTACGACTAGCGACTATGACGTTTGCTCTGGATACACTCATGCCGAAAAAATAGAACCCCGCTAGGTCAGCGAGTATAGCCAGGCCCGAAGTGCTGAGTTTCAGAAAGTAAAGGGCATATCAATGCGGGATCAAGGGTCGTAATGGAGGATAAAAAGTGAGCTTTTCTATGCAATCTTATACCTAGTTTTACCCGATGTGGTTTGACGTCTTGGGTTAGGGCCGTACTTTAGATCTGAGACAGATCGAGGATTGAGATATAAAGTATGGTCAGGGGAATACTACATAGTAGTATGTGACAAATGTGTATTCCAATAGGTCTCATCATAATTACTATCTAATAAAGTAATGAGTTAAAGAAAAAGTGTATTCTACTAGCATATCTATCCAAGAAGAGGAACTACAAAGCTGCCTTGTACCCGGATATATATATCATTTTTTTTAGTCGTTAATCTTATTGAGTTTCTAGAACTATGAAGATACGCCCGGATATATATGTTAATATGGGATATCAAATTTTTCTTAATAATATGATTAGCGCACCCTCCATAGCCAAAAAAACCATCGTGGAATCATATTTGCACAAAAGAAGCAAAGGAAGGAAGGTAAACACTATGCCATGATGAGACAACATATTCTAAGCATTAAGACGAAGTTATGCACTGTTATATGAGCTACATTATATAGCCACGCAGTGTGCTAAAAGGTGCAAGAAGAAAAAAAGGAAAAAAGAAACTCCCTTTAGGGCTTTTACTGTTTATCTTCTTGACCTTTGTACTTGAAAGATAATGAAAAATGACATAAATCAAGGCCAAAAAAGGCACGTTGGTGCTGGTGTGAAAAGGTCACTAGAATAAGGGAGAATATGTTCGATGGTAATTTCAGGAGAGAAGAAGGATATGGAGGCTTAGATTTTTTTTCCGCGGCTTAACTTTCTGAGCTCAAGTATTCGTTTTTGAAGGATTTTTTAGCTTGTAAACTGTAAAGGGAATGTTCTTTCACTTTGACCTTTAGCCTGAATATTAAGAGAAAAAAAAGACTTTGGGCTTAATGATGTTATTCAACAGAAAATTGGTAATAAACATCCTGTGACATGATATTAGCTGGAAGATGCCGTCTTTGATTATATACCTGAACATAAGGATAAGAATTCTATGATTGGTATTAGGTTATTCCGGAGCTAGATTATACAGCCGAACGAGCTTCTGTATAGTATTGACAGGCTAGTATAATAACAGGTTGTTGTTCTGTGATAGGAATAGTATGTTGCACTGTGGTAACTGAAGCTTAGCCCGTAGACGACGATAGTGTGGTCTCACTAAGGTGGCGGCGACAAGATCGCCTGTTGAAACGATATTATCGCCATATCTTCGGGACATAGGCTTGGGCCGTAGACGAGTAAACGAGAGACTATAGGCAAGGCAACCATGATTTACTGTATTGAGAGCTGATAAACCAAGGTTTGTATGAATCAAGGTTCCGTTTGCAAAGGAAATCTAATAGAGCAGCGCCTAAGATATTGCCGTCCAAGCAGATTACAGGAAAGTCTAGAGCTTTTTTTTGTGGTTGTAACTCTTTGGTTGAGGTTGTGAGACGCTGTGCAACTAGAGCCGAAGTACAGCTGGCTGCAAACTGAAAAGAAGGAAGAAAAATGACACTAAAGATTATAAGCTAGTGAAGGTGGTAAGAAGACAATATGCATGCTTTCTTTATTTTTATGAGACTCCAGGTGAAGCTGTCTTAAACTCTATGACGCTGAAAATTTATATATCCTCGGAGGAACAATATAAGTGGTGATAGGAGAAACTCAAGCCTGATATAGCAGAAACAGGCTCCTCAATTCAGTAACTTGAAAGTTTTACTAGACCAAGAGCATATAGTGAGACGATATCTGCTTATACAGGCAGGCATTGATTTACATTTACTCACTCAAATGACCCTTTGGTCCCATCATCCCATAAAGACATCATGTCTCTGGTACTTTGTTAAGAGTTTAGAATTAGAAAGGGGGAAAGGGAGAGCAGAGTTTCTTATGTAGTTGTCTTAGAAGTTGAAAGAAAGCAGGAGAGATATTTCAATGTTTCTTTGGACTTAAAAAGGAACTTGAGTCTCATGAAACAAAAAAACCTCAAAAAAAGCAGCAAGCCAACATATCCCTCATGAAGTTTAAGGGATGTATGTATGGTCTTCAAAGCTTAATTACTTTGAGGGTCTCGGACATTTTACGTATCCTTTTTTTTTTACATGCCAAAGTATGAGGCAAGTGACATACCGTTAGTCCTTATATTGTACTTCTCAGTAACAACATATACAGCTGCAAGCGGAACTTGCAAATGGCCTATGAAGCTGTTGATCGGCGACCTCGGCGTATATTGAAAGGTGGCAGAAACATGAACGCATTGGTAGACAAAGGCCCTAACCCGGAGTTGAAATGGGAGATAATGTTCTACTTGAATAGTAGCAGTTATAGAGATTAGATGGTGTTTAGGAGCGAGACTAAATTGAGCTGCTTTTATTAGTCACTATTGCTAACTACTAGTATCTTAACTCGGTGCTAGCTAGCGAGGGGTTGAGAATAAGTGAGGCTGGACTAAGTCATGCTTCACTTTCAAGGTCCATCAATGTACATTGAGCTGTGAATATAATTATACTAAAGACACGCTGTAGTCCAGGCACAAGAAATGCTGCTGTTGTTTTTCTGGAGATTAGACCAACAAAAAGGGAGCCTTTAAGGAAAGGGAGACGACGCAGGATGGAAGAGCAACATCTCGGCCAGGAACCCGCCGTGCTTCTTTCTGAGACAAGCAAACAACTGAAAGAAAGTGAAAAGAGAGAAAACATATGTACATGCAAGCACTTTGAGAATTTTGCACATTCTTGGCTGTAGACGCTTTATAGTGCACACGTGGTCTATGAGTACGTACTGTCTGCAAGTATCCCCGTCATCACGCAGGCGGATAAAGAAACGCAACAAACATAGATTGAAGGTGTCAGTTCTGACCGGCTAGAACAACTGATTGGTTTGTGTATCTTCGATGAACGTGGCACAAAGTCTCAGCAAAAAGAAGACAGAAATTACTTAGAACTAGACGATGATGAGATACCACCTGAAAATATACGGCCACTGTTACTAGTACTAGTACTAGTTAACGGTGATGGGGTTGCTAATACTGTTACAGTTACCGTTGTACGTGCAATCACAGGGCATTTTACAGGTGCTGTTTGGCATAAAACATAAAACACCGTGTTCCGTTGTGCAGAGAACGGCAAGATATAAGAAAGGCAAAGCAGAAATGAAATTGTCGACAAGGCGTGTCGTTCGCATTGCACAAAGACAGGAAGAGGAACGTGAAAAAATGAAAGTCACGGGGAGGGGTGTGTTCTAATATCAAGGGACATGGAGGGTAGAAAGTGAAAGAGAGGAAGAACTAGGGCGTCGATATAGTGATGGATATCACGAATAATGTAAGAAGACGCCTAGCGATCTTAACAGCAACTGCTCGGTGGGCTATTAAGCTCTACGCCCTGGCTTCATTCTTAGAGCCTATTAAGCGGCTTCATTGGCTTATAGGCTAAGACTGAAGAAATGAAGCATATGTTCTATTTGCAAGACGAAAAAAGGATCATCGCCAGTCTCTCCCCCCACCCTCAAAGCACAAGACTCTGCCAGCTTGAAAGCAAGAATGCTTCTTGGATGAAGAAACACTCACAGTGAGAAAAGAGATGCTAAGACTAGCGAACCAAAACTTCTCTGCCAACTTTTTTGCCAATCTGGTAGCTTTAAATTTAAACTACGCAGGACGCTGTTATGCATCAGGAAGAAGCTACTGATGGCGGAAGTATCTCTGCTGCTGCTTTTGTCTCGTTACGGAGCCTCAGCTTGAGTCTTTCGTCTGCTACACGATAAATAGAGAGATGGTAACCTAGACAAAGACGCACTGGAACACACTGAACTGAGAATCTGCGGATTTCTTAGCGGCTTGTTCAACTTGACTCTGGCGACAGAAGAGGCTACTTCTTTTTGTTCTCTGCCTTGGATATTCAACACTGAGAATCAGATATATAAAAAAGCCTGTCCAAGACCCTTCCGAGTTCCTTTCTCTGTTGCTCTTTCTTATCTTTCCTCGATATGTCAGTCAACTACTCCCATTTTCCCTCTCTCTTCGCTTCTGACTTATATCTCTGAATTCTTCCCATTTCTCCGTTGACATATTCTCCTCTTTACAGTGGACTCTTCGTCTCCTTCCTACCTTTCTTCCACCATGTGTTTTTCACTTGCTTTCTTCGGCCTGCTCGTCAGCAGTTCCATTGCCACCCCTTTCCCCATCGCGTCACCACAAACCACTGATTCAAGGCCCCTCGGAGACTGGAATATCATCTTCCAAGATGACTTTAGCAACGCTACCACTCCGGACCCCTCCAAGTGGATCGTTACCACTGGCACTAGCTACCCCGGTGGTCCGGCCAACTGGGGCAATGGCGAGGTTCAGTCGTACAGCTCGTCAGCTGAGAATCTATTCATTAGCAACAATGGTCCAATCGAGGGAAGTCTTAGCCCTGAATCAGGCTCGAGCACCGCCAACCTGCTCAACATCGTACCGCAACGTGCCGCCTCATCTGGTTCTGGTTCGGCCTCCACCGAGTCCAGTGCAGCCGGCAGCTGGACCTCTGCACGTTTGGAGACGGCCGAGTCGTATGCCTTTGCGTGTCCAGCCGGCGGCCAGCTCTTGATGCAGGCGCGCTTCAAGCTAGGCTCTGCTTCGCCGGAGTCACAACAGGGTATCTGGCCGGCATTTTGGGCTCTCGGAAGCGCATACCGCGGCAACTATAACAACTGGCCGGCCATTGGTGAGATTGATATATTTGAGAGCGTTAACGGCAACACAACTAGCATGCACACAATTCATTGCGGCACAAACCCGGGCGGTCCGTGTAACGAACCTAATGGACTCAGTGTCCGCGTGGCAGGTGGTGCACCGGCGGACGAATGGATCACGGCCGCTGTGATTATTGACCGCACCAATACAGATGGCTGGAGGGGCGAGTTACTCCAGTGGCGCATGAACGGTGCTGTCGTTCATACTCTAAAGGGCAGTGACGTTGATGACGAGGCCGCTTGGAAGGTAATCGCCCAGGACAAGCACTTCCTACTGCTCAATGTTGCCGTTGGCGGTGCTCTTCCTAATGCCATGGCTTCTGCTTCGACGCCTCAGGCTGATACCAAGGGCGGACCTGGCTCGGGTATGCAAGTTGCTCACGTGGTCGTGATGTGTCGGGTGCTCGCTTAAGGTAGTAGTTTCTGCTTGGATCTATTGACATTTCCTCGGTTATATATCTTTCTTGTATATTCTGTTTTTTTATTAATGTAAAGGCGTGACTGACTGCTGAGCAGCTACAAGATTTATACCTTTACTTTCTCTTCCTTATGTATACAAAAAATATTCTATATTCAAGATATGAAACTTGCGAGAGTGCAAAGAAACAAGACCTAAATCACATACAGACAGAGTTATATAATGAAAACCAAAACATAAGACCAGAACAAACAAGAAAACAAGAAAAAACCAAAACGCCTCATACCTCCACTCGCGTCTATCCTTCATCCGCTTCCACTCTCTCCCTCCGCCTTGTCTTCGCCTCTGTCGGTGGTACTCCTG
>LXGT01000283.1:0-39563 GCA_001640655.1 Endoconidiophora laricicola | reverse complement strand
TCTGAAGATCACATTGCTGTGGTTTTCATTGCTCTTGGTTATGGAAAGATAATCGAGCTTCTACTCTAAGGGGGACCTTACCAGAAGGCTTTAAAACTCTGCCCAGTAACCAACTTGGCATCGTTTGATAGTGTAGCAACGTAGGTACAGTTAAATACTATATAAATTTACAATTACATAATACCACCCCTGACATGGCACCTTTGGAGTCGAAATCGTATGTTCTTTGTAAGTTAGGTAGACAGTCAATATATACCCTCGCTTCGTTAGGCTTGTCTAAGGGCACTGTATACATCACACCCGTCATATATCCTGCGTGTAATGCCTCCACAACTGCCAAGTATAGTAGCATCTAATTGAGTGATGAAAAGAAAAGACCGATACTCTTATATTTTCCGTCTTGAGGACCCCTTGACGACGAAAACCCCCGCCACAATACTTNAAGCGGTCCGGACACAAAATCAAGCTCGACCGACGCCAACACCCCCGTCTTCACTAAAGTGTCAGCCCCAATATTCACACGGCTTACCCTACTTACCTAAGTTCTTTATTGTCTTCAGACTAGACTCTTACCTAGTGCCTCTCTTGCGAAAGCAGAATTTCAGAAAAGGGTAATGGGTGCCAATATACCTGCTAATGACCGGGTCTTTCGACCGTTGTTTAATATACGATTGTCTACTATGTATGGATCTTGTATATTAGTGAAGATGCTGGATAACATAATATCACAAGACATAATAGGTATGCGTGTAGTCTAACTGGCCCATTGTATTGATTGGACTTATCATCTTTGATATAACCCCAACTATATGTAAACAACGTACGGTACATATAGCCAATAGAATATAAAAGCCTATGAAATGGCTCTTGCTTAGGTGGATTCGTAAGGCTCGACGTAATACGAAGATAGTACTAGTATTGTGATATCTAAGGCTAAGTACGCATGATGTATTGTAATCAGATTTCTAGTTCACCGGTTATTCGGACAAATAAAGCCGTATGAACCGTTGTTACTACTATGTAACTGCTGTACGCGAGATTAGCCTGTAAGCAATGAGATGCCACGGGCTAGTAAGAGGGATGAACAATGAGCCATTGAATACACAACAGCCTCAACCGTCCTTCGTACAGTATTGAACAGTTCGATGCCTTGAAATATTATTGCAAGATTTGTTTTGTAAACAAACTAGATTGTGGTTAAACTTTAGAGACCACGAATAACTGATAACACTGAAAGAATAGATATTTGACTATCATGATATTAAAGATCATATTCAGACATCGAGAATCAAATTGGCAGCAGTTTAGACCCTTTTTATAACAATACTGAAAAGGTCAATTTCAGGACTTGATAACTTACACTGTTATATTATCAAAATAAGGGTGTCATACGACTTTCATAGCAATGCAGATAGATGTGAAATACTATGTATACACACATGCAGAAATAAGTGGTTGTTATAGTTTACCAAATCTTTGCTTTATTCCTTCTATATATACTGCTGTTGTGTTTTGCTCTGCTACGGTTCATGTAATAATAATGATAATAATGATAATGATAGTAGTAGTATCATAATCTGACTTATAATTCCTTTTAGCCGAAATGTCACTAAAACAGCCAACATCTGACTGAACTACTGATAATTATACTGTATTACATACGGGGTAACGTAATAGTACTAGAATTAGCATTTGTAATCGGACAAGCCCCATTTGCCTTCCGCGATCTTCTCCGATACCAAATCATACTAGTAAGTGGGTAAGCAAACAAGACTCCACTTAGATAGAGGTTAAACGAGCTAATGTCAGCTGTACAACTAACCATACCCTTGTGTATAAAAGAGAAGCTCCCTGGAACATTTTTAAGCATGGGAAGCCTTTGAAGTATTTGAAAACATGTTCTTTCAAGACAGTTACTGCCTCAATAACAACCAGGAACCACCATGTCTAAACTCGTGCTCTTCGATCTGCCCACAAAGGCCCCGCGCAAGTGCTGGTCGTTCAACCCTTGGAAGAGTGAGTCGCTTGTCTTTATCTGACTTGTTTAGAACAGCTACTGACGCCATGTGCAGTCCGTATTCTATTGAACTACAAGGGGATTGACTATGATACCCAGTTTGTAAGTGCTCCTCTATTAGTAATGAAGCAGCTGTCATTAGGATTTGGGCCAGCAGATACAGCTTTCTGGTGATTATTGCAAAGGAGTCAAGGCAACCTGAAGTTGCACTCATGGCAGCTACTTTCTCAAAAAAAGTTGGATGACAAGTCAAAAGAAACGACTAGTGGCGCATGATTGCGACTCACTATTACTCGTTTTGGATGGACTAGGGCTTACTGACAGTCTGGCACTAGTTGGAATATCCCGACATCAAGCCAACCCTGCAGGATCAGTAAGTACATGCATATCTCTTCTTCTGTGATGCCTTTCCGCACAAGTCTTGCGTTATACATGACAGGCTATATGGGTACCAAACAGGATATACTGAGATGACAGTTACTAACATGACCAACCTAGTGTCTCGCCCTACGTGGGCCCATCCTACAAGAAGCCGACGTACACGATCCCTACCGTCAAGTTCGCTGATGGCACGTACGTGATGGATTCGGTGAACATTTCCAAGAAGATCGAGGAGCTTTATCCATCGCCGCCGGCGTTCCCAGACTCGCCTGTCTTAGCGCGCCTTGAGGCCATTCAGGGCAGAATTATAGATATCTTAGTGCCTGCCTTCATGTGGCGTGTGCCGCAGTTATATCTAGACCCGGTAGCTCACGAGTACTGGGAGCGCACGCGCACAGAGATTCTCGGAGGCGTGCACCCGCGCGACTTTGCTGCCCAGAACGACGGGCCTCAGCTCTGGCAAGCAGCTGCCCCTCTGTTAGATGAGGTCGCAGCGCTATTTGAGGAGACGGAGGGCCCATTCTTCTTGGGTAATGAACCTAGCTATGTGGACTTCGTTTGGGTGGCTTGCCTACTCTTCTTCAAGAATTTTCCTGACGATTCGTGGTCCAAGTTCCTGGCGGCAGCCGGCAAGAATAAAAGCATACACGAGGGACTATTGAAGTCGTGCCAGGAGTGGACGGCCCGCGACGACTAAGATATAGTGTGTGTACTAAATATGTACGTGGTATATATATGGAATAAAATTGACGTAAAGGCTCTGAGAGCTGACTAGTAATGTGCCAGCATTCTGTCTTATTGTGACTCTATCTATACAGCTAGGATCGAGCAGTCGGATAGCTGCCGGTAACATGTCGTAGCCAGCTGTTAACCTTCTTTTCGTGCCAGGCCGCACACACATTCCATGTCAACAGTAGGCACCCATATGATACAAGATGTCGCCATAAGCGGAGCTAATGGGGTGATGCTACGGTTGGGAGATTCGGCGGCACCTGAAGCTGGAGCCGTGGGGTCAGAAACTGAGATGACATCTCTGCTATAAAGAGCCTTAGCTTCTGCCTAGATTGATCTAGAGAAACTAAGTTCACCAACGCAACTGCCCTTTCGTTTGACATACTACTATCCTACCATGTCCTCCATCACACAACACGCCACCTCGCACGCTCTAGTGCAGAGCGGTCCTGCCGGCCAGCCCGATATTTCATATGCTCCCAACTGGGAGAAGTACCTAGCCCGCGTTGCTCGTCAACTAGAAGACGCGCAGCGCCCGTCAACTTTGCCGGAGGGCCTGCCACAGAAGCTAGAGGGTCCGTTGGTTTGGGATGGCGAAAGCGTAGTCAAAGAGGGCTACAAGTGGACTTATGTGCTAAACAAGGACCAGCTAGCCGAGATCGAATCCGGCCTAGCCCACTTCAACAGTAAGATGAGAAGGTGGTAATACTTACTGATAGCCCTCAGAAGCGCTAACCTGCTTCTCTCTGTTTTAGGCCTAGGTTTGTCCCATGGTTTCATCTCGCAGAAAACGTTCCCGCTTCCTAATTTGCACGCTGAACTACGCAAGCTGTCCCGCGAACTGCACCTTGGTCACGGCTTCTTTGTAATTCGCGGCGTCGATATTGATGCGCACAGCCGTGCCGACAACGTGGCCATCTACGCTGGCATCTCGTCCCACATTGCACCGGTACGCGGCCGCCAGGACAAGACGTTTGACGGCAAGCCGGCCGACGTAGCACTTGTTCACATCCACGACGTGCAGACTGGCGGTGACGCGGCAGTCCAGTCGCAGATCGGCTCTCCAGCTTATACGGCTGATAAGCAGGTGTTCCATACTGACTCGGGCGACATTGTGTCGCTATTTGCGCTCGGTACTGCGGCTGAAGGTGGCGAGAGCCTACTAGCTAGCACCTGGCGCGTGTACAATGAAATCGCCAAGACGAGACCCGACCTAATTCACACGCTGGTGCAAGAGTGGCCGTTTGAGGTGTACGGTACCAGTTTTCGCGGACTATGTAGCCGAGTTCTCCTTCACTNGTCGGCTTCGGCGCCTTGCCGCGCAGCACGACCATGCAGCCAATCACCGAGGCCCAAGCTGAGGCGCTAGACACACTCCATTTCTTGGGCGAGCGCTTCTGCATCAAGACCAACTTTAAGAAGGGGGACATGCAGTACGTCAACAATCTGGGTGTCTTCCATGCTCGTGAGGGTTTCCGCGACTCGTCCGAGCATCGCAGACACCTGGTCAGGCTGTGGCTGCGCGATCCTGAGTATGCCTGGGAAACTCCTGAGAAGTTGACGGAACGCTGGGCCGGCGTATACGATGGCGTCAGGGAAGAAAACCAGGTCTTGCCGCTCGAGCCGTTCTTCCGTTCGCACAGTAGCAACAAGATTAATAAGGCATAAGCTTCATGTGTATTTTTATGGCTATGTTGCTACGAGAAGTTGGCTAAGTTCATATTTGGTCGTGTGTTGTCACGACAGCTTTACGCCCTAAGTACGATTATATTCGATGATTAACTGCAATGCGTAACTTGAGATAGCCCGTTGTAGAGAGAATAGTATCGAAATGGAGAGCAAAGAACTGCTTGGACTAACATTATTTGCAGTAGGATTGCGTGACATGTAAGTGGGTTAAACCCTAATTTGGCAACACTTTTATAATGCTTAAAGTGAAGCTCAAAGCATTTTGTTTCCGTTTTAGTATATAAAGTTACAATACACACACACTGCAGTTTTTTGTGGCAAGTTGGAAGGTAAAACAAGGAGTCGAGATAAACTTTTGGTAAAGTTAGATAGCTATTGATTGCTACTATGTAATGATAATGTATTGATATCTCAATAGAATCTGGAACTCCAGTGTGTTTGACAATAGTTACCTAGATTAAGCCAACAGTTTGTGATTGGGATCTCCTTTCCTAATATAATTGTTACGTAGTACTAGTAACGTTGGTATTATTGTCTTTATAACATAGATTTCCTGTTGTGGGTATGTAACTCTATCATCCGATATTATATGTCAATAATCGCAATTGGCGACGTCTATGTCGAGATTAAGCCTCAACCCCACGAAAGACCTTGACAACTGACCTTATCAGGCTCTAGGCTGTTTTAGCATGGAAGATTAAATATTAATCATTATCTACAAGAATCCCTTAATGTTACTCAAAAAGCTTCTGGATCGATTCAGCCAATAGCAAACTACTACGCAAATACAGTGACAGCTATGCTAGCTTGTTGAAAACAACTAACCTAGACTACTAAACATCATGTTACCTAATACGAACTATAAGCAAGCAACTAGAGTAGATCAACATTCATAAATATCTTGTTCTCAAGCAGTATCTAGCAGATTACTACGTAGGAACCCGAGAAAGCTAATGTGCCTCACCTCATCGAGTTATAGGATAGCCTAATAGTACTGGTGTCAACGTCATCAGACCGACCTATGACGTGCTAGGCATACTCTCTATGGTTTTGTCTTTGGCCAGCCCATCGAAACAGGAAGGTCGTGTTGGACCACATATTAGAACCTAGGAACATGGTTGCCACACAGCATGGTAGAGCTGCCATATTTCAATATTGATCGAGATAGACAGAGGAATAGAGATGTTGTTATCTATTCGCAAACAGCAATCTTGCCTTCTTGCTCTGTAGAACTTACTTTAGTAGGCAATAACTTTGAAGATCTAGAAATCACCGCGTAAGCCATAAGATGACATACTACCTCAATCGGTCACCTCTTGGTCTTTTTTATACTAGGTCTCTTGGATATATAGCTAAACGGCGCGTTGAACTTGAAGTTCCTCCCCCGCTAACGCGGGATGCACCTTATTCCTCGTAATATCGCCATATGCCGCGTATCTCGTGCGACCTAGCTCGATCTGACAAAAGCTGCCGTGGTGTTTTAGAGTTACTATCAAGACAGAAGCGGGCAGTCTTGCAACGTGCAGGCTCTCGTGCGCTAGCTAAAGACAGTCTGGATCGTGATCGTTACATGGGCCCTGCCGTCACGAGATTAGGCTGGCTCGGCGTTCTAACTACAAGTGGCACTCTTGGCAATAATGGTTGGCTCTACGTAGTCTTCTAGAACCAGAGTAACCAGAAGTCAAGTCGAATAAATAGGTGGTCGGTAAGGTATTGGCAGCCTAGTAGAACATGTAGATGGATATTAAGTATCGGCGTAGCTCCTACTTTTAAAACACCAATCGTCTTAACTATTAAGGCTTAACAGTGTCTTTCATTTACCTAACCAAGACTATCTCATGAGGATATTCCTTCGCCAATGTGAGTATTGAAGTCTACGAGAAATGTTATGGTTATCTTTAGATCACAATCCCGCATACCAATCTTGGTTATACTCTATGCCAGCACACTAATGATTACTCTGATCAATAGTAGCTTCTGAAACAGCACGATGGGTTTCAATTTTTGCAGCCAGTCCGTCCAAACTGCCCAAGCTACTACATACGACTCGTATCCCGACTCCGAGGGCGCCGTTCGTGATGGAGATTTATCCTATGTCAAAGCCCAGGCGGGCAATGGCTCAATGCCGTCATATCAAGAAGCCGTTGGTGCACCTGTCGAAAGCCAGTCGCCGTTGGGATATCATGTTGGCTGGATATCAGTCATTTTCCTAAACGTCAACATGATGGTCGGCACCGGTATCTTCTCAACGCGTAGATCCTCACTAGATTCCCTACGATGATGGAACTTTTGGCAACTAACGAGAAACAATAGCTGCTTCTATCCTTGAAGCTACCGGCTCCGTTGGCCTTGCTCTCATCTACTGGGTCATCGGCATCATCATGGCTTACTCCGGATTCGTCGTATACCTTGAGCTCGCCTCATACTTTCCCAACCGCAGCGGCTCTGAAGTCGTATATCTAGAACAGGCGTATCCGCGCCCCAAGCACTTCTTCCCCATTGCCTTTGCTGTGCAGTCTGTGATTTTATCGTTTAGTAGCAGCAATGCCATTGTGCTATCCAAGTACCTGTGGCGCATTGTCGGTCGCAGTCCATCTGACTGGGAAATGAAGGGTGTTGCTGTTGCTGCGTATACATTTGCCGTCATTTGCGTTATTGCTCACAACAAATACTCGCTTTGGTTATCCAACATACTAGGAACTATGAAAATTATTACGCTTATCTTGTGAGTAGGCATCCTTGATACTCTCTACGTTACGGTTATTGACATACTCGATAGTATAAGTATCACAGGTTTAGTTGTTCTTGGAGGACATGTTAAAAGCATTCCTGACCCGGGTTATAACTTCCGCCATGCCTTCGAAGGCACAACAAAGAACGGCAATGACTTAGCAACTTCCCTAGTCAGCATTGTTTTTTCTTATTCCGGCTATAGCAACGCCTTTAATGTCGTTAACGAGATTAAGAACCCGATTCCCGTTATTCGCCGGAACGGCATGATCTCCATTGGCGTGGTCTCTGTGCTATATATGCTTTGCAACATTGCTTACTTTGCTGCTGGTAAGTCTGACTCAGTCTTTCATGGATATATCCATATATGGGCTCTAATATAGACCACGTCTCGAATAGTTCCCAAGGATGAATTCTCTTCGTCTGGTAACATCGCCGCTGCCATCTTCTTTACCAAGGTCTTTGGAACTGGCGGCGCCGTTACTGCCCTTAGCGTCTTAGTTCTTTGTAGCGCTTTTGGAAACCTCCTCGTTGTATTGATTGGCCAGTCTCGCATGATTAGAGAAATTGGCCGTCAGGGAGTCTTGCCTTGGACGAAATTCTGGGTCAGTACTAGGCCGTTTGGGACCCCCATCGGCCCATACCTGCTTAAATGGTTAATGACCTTTGTCATGATCGTTGCGCCTCCAGCTGGAGATGCTTTTACTTTTGGTAAGCCTTGTCTATTGGTACATGCTAGTAGTATGACCGTCTACCAATATCTAACCTCTATCTGTCTAGTTGTGTCACTAAAAACGTATCCTGACGCTATCTTTACTCTGGCTATGACAGTTGGCCTGTATATAATTCGAGCTCGGCAGAAGCGTGTAGGCCAGGGATATACCGGCTTCAGGGCCTGGCACGCCGCCATTGTCTTTTATGCCGCACTACAGGTGTTTCTACTGGCTATGCCATGGTGGCCGCCCACAGGCGGAATATACGCTGGTGATGTTAGCTTCTTCTATGCCACTTACTGCGTTGTTGGCATTGCCATGTAAGTTTCAACCATCGAACCATATCATCAAAGAGTGGCTGAAAACTAACGCGAAACTAAATAGTCTTATCTTGTGCTGGGTATACTACATCTTGTGGATGAAGTACTTACCTAAGTGGGGTGGGTACGCTATTCGATCTGAGATCGTAACTATTGATGATAACGGCGCCAATACTCATCGTCTTGTCAAGGTTCCCTTGGATAAGGTGACAAAATGGGACGAAGAACATACCGACATTGGACACTTGAGACAGCGCGTCGTAGCCACTCAAGGAAGTATGGCTACCGCTATCAAGATCAAGGGAAGTGACAGCGAGAGTGTATAGGTCTTTTATCATGTAAGGATGATTATTCGCTATATCCGAACATATACCCTAGCCACGAGTCATAATGTTTGAATGTTATTCATTGCAAGCTTCGCCAAATATTGATCAAGCTAATGAGATATGTTGAATTTCATTAATTTATTGTGCTGCCAGAACTCTGCTTTCAAAGCATCAAGCTAAACGATAAGTATTTCTAATATCCATGTTGATCATCAAATACCAGATGCGGGAATTGCCACTGATGACGACGATGATGATGATAGTGTTATATATTATCCTACCTCTGCGCAGTTCAAAGCCCGCATTATGCAGTGAAAATTGCATCAGGTATTCCCATGCGTCCTACCAACCTGAATAACTCCTATCCGAAATCACGAAAATGCTGTTACCGTGCAGAAATAGAGACAGAAATAGAGCTAGCATGTCTTCTACTTCTAGAAACTTACAGCAACAAAGTCTTGGAAGCATCAGGACGCTGGAATACTTCGTGGTCGTTGGGAAATTGCTGCAGTAGCGCAAACAGCGGCAAGAAGAGAGACCCCTTCTTGCCAAACTCTCGAATTTCATCCCACGAACGCCACTCCCAACCTAAGCACTTCTCCGGTTCCGTAACCACAGGCACGGCCGATTCGTCCTTGAGCACGCAGCGCACAAACAGGGTGATGTAATGCTTGGACTCGCGGGTGAAATAGTCATTGGTAGCTGCTATAATGCGCGCCTCGAAGTCGCCGCCCTGCTCGTCCTGCCTCAAGTGCTTGTACTCGGTAGGCTTGTTGGGCTCAGTGTTGGGAAGAGCACATAGCTTGGGAACATCGAAGGAGGAGACATGGTTGACATCTTGAGATGTCGTTGACAGTGGATGCTTCTTGAAGGAGACGCAGTCGACGAGAACATCGAGCTCAGTCTCCTCCTTGACTTCACGGCGTGAGCATGAGAACGTTGTCTCGCTAGTCTCAATGTGGCCACCGGGAAGCTGGAGACTGCCTATATTAGATATAGTTGTGTTAACGATATGTTCAAAAATAAATAAAGGATCCGAGATAAGGGAAAGAGCAGTCGCACGTTGCGACAATGCAACACTAATCGGAAGTAACTTCGAATATATGGATAGAGAGGGACATGGACTTTTATGCCGTAGTGTAAAACTTACCAGAGCCATGGCTTCCAATGCGGATGCCTGTCAAAACTTTTCCTTCCTTGTTGAAAATCACCGACGTGACACCGACGCGAGTGAAATGGAACTTTCCATAAGTCTCTTGAATGGCAGCCATTTCGAGGTCGTAGCAAATATAAGAATAATATAGGTATATATGTTGGTGATATGGAAGTCGATCAGAGCTTAGTCGGGCAAGAACGACGATATTGGAAATTTGGCCTGTTGCGGGGTTGTTGCCTATGGAGCGTGTTTGAGTAATCGTAGTAATGACAATTAAGTTAACTGTTGAGTTCAACTCTGACAGCTAATAAATTGATGATGTTGAGAAACTTGGAAACCGCCAAAATGTGTTATTGCTTACCAAATGGGTAAGTATAAGAGAGATGTAAGGGACGTCAAGAAGGTAGTGAGTAGGATCTGTAGAATTGAGTAAGATGATGGAAGGTGTGAGATAGTTGGACTGCTATACAGAGCGGCTGCGATCTCATACTTTTATATTGTCGACATTATGACTATATATGACAAGTTTTTCGTGACTTCATTCCTTGTGGCCATCTTAACAAAGAATGGAATCTGTTTGCAAATGGTTCAAAACAAAAGATATACTCTAATTTCTCAATAGCAATGAAGATTCATCTTGCCTACTAACTTCTCTAATTGTTCTGTGTTATAAGTAGATATAAATGCAGATTAGCGACTATATAGAGCTAGGCACAATAGATAGTTCAAGGAATATCCCTTCCAATCTAAGTAGCAAATTCTTTTAGTGGCGAATTTACTCATTCTGTCTTATGGTTACAGGCTGTGCACAAATGGTGGGGACGTTTTGTAGAAGCCGTTGGTTGGTTCCCAAGGGCACTCCAGGAACATTATGCAGCTGATAAATCTCTAATCAATAGATTGTGTGATTAGTGACATGTCCTGTCGTGAATATGACGCAAGCCGGTCAATCAAGCGGCGGATCTAAAGGTAGTCTTAAGGTTGAAAGGTTGATTTAGATAGTAGTAGCTGATAGAAATCGAAACAGGACATATGACCCAATACAATGAGAGGCACAGGATCGTTAGTTTGATAACGCATTAATTAGTGTAGAAGTGTATTTATGAATGCAATGCTTCCGAACAAAGAAAAGAAAAAAGGAAAGAGATAGAATGGCGCATAGAATGATACGCCTCAGGTCAGCCAATGCGGAAGCTATGAGGAATAACCCCGAGAAGGCACTTATCAGCCTAGCCAAGTATCAATGTAATGGTTCTGCAAGAATAAAGAACTAGCCATAGACACAGAACATGAAATATAGATAGAAAAATGATAGATAACGAAACAAAACAAAAGCATAACCCCCCTTCCCCCCCCCAACAGAAGCAGCACGGCCTGATAAACACGACAGCAAACTGGAAAATAGAGTTAGAACAAAAAAAAAAGAAGGCACAGCGGAGATAGCAAGAGTAAAGAAAAAAAGCAGAGCAACAAAGGGAAACAAGTGAGGGGCAGTCTCACAGGACATGCTAGGAGTTTCTTTCTAGACAATCCGGAATAACAAATAAAAGAGTCGGTTGACATCAACGTACTTTGTACCAACCAAAGAAGACAAAAAAGGGGTCCCGAGGTGCAGGGTTAGCTGCATCGGAACGACATGCTGAAACTTGCTTACATGTATGGTATAATTCTTGCTTTCTATAGCGTACAATAGTGGCGTCCAAGGCGTTAAGATTGAAAAATTGTGCACTATATGCGCTTTACTCGACTCTCTTTTTGCCTTCTTCTGCACTCATATACTGCGCCATGCTGACACCCCGCTCGTGCCGTAAGATGTGCTTCTTGAGGTAAGGGCCAACAATTAGATCTTTGCCAGCCTTGTTCATATGCTCATTGTAGCCCTCAACGGCGTACTTCTGCGGGTTTAACTTAGGCCAGTTGACATATAGTTTGCCATGGCTTTTTATGAAAAAGGCACACCAAGCTGCCACTAGCGCCCAGACAATTGAAAACACTCGCATCGTGAGCGCTGCAGAACGTGGAGTTGACACATATGCAATAAATATCATAGCTAAACTGAAGCCGAGTAGGTATGGCACGGCCTGAATCAGGACTGGTCTTTGATCGGCGAATACCAGAGCAGAACCGATGTTAGCGCTGCCGGGTAGGTAAGTGCCCAAGAAAAGATCAAATGAGTCTTGACGAGGGCCATCCATGAAGTTGTTGAGGAAGTATCGAGTCACGCCAATCCGGCCATCCTGAAGAGGCCCGACCTTGGTGCGCTTGCCAGTACGGGTGACGTCAGTCTTCATGGCGCCAGTACCAGAGTAGGTACAAGAAACGACATCGGCGTTATCCGCCCATATATTGCGGAAGAGTTCCTCAAATGCAGGATCCTCATGGCTGAAGCTAGATGAAGCATCCATGAGGCCCATATCAATGAATATGCGGTTAAGAGTGTAGCGAGCAAATGTGCTTTGCACAACGTTAGTACGATCGAGACAATCCATGCAGTTGGTACGCATGACGCTGTTCTGTAGCTGGCGAACCTCAAGACGGCTGTCCTTGCTGGCTGGAGCATCAGATGCTCGAAAGTACGCCTGGTGGCGCAGGCTATCCTCCATGCGCTCAGTCAACCCCCATACACGCTCCATCTTCATACCCTTAGTCTCGTGATGGAAGTCAAAGTAAACGTAGTGTAGGCGGTCAAAGACTTTGGGGTTGCTGGTTTTAACAAGCGAAACCATTTGCTCGAACCAATCCTTTACCTGCTTTTCACGACCCTTTTGGTTGATGAGGTTGATCAGGTAGGTGTCACCATAGATGTTGATCTGCTGGCCCAAATGCGCGGCTGCGGCGGGAACGGCAGCTTCCAGCGAGCGAGTTAGCTTGATTTTGGGGGTGTACTTGAGATCGTTGATCTCAGCCCAGTGTGCAGGAACACTGCCGCGGATCTGGACATATGACATGATCTGCATCTCTTGGGCGCCGCCAAGTTTACCGCTTTGCATATCGCTACTACCAGCAAACCCACCCATGCCGCTGCCCCCGTCGTTGAGAATAATAATTTGTTCCGTTTCGTTGTAGTTAGCGGGGTTGCCATTCTCATCGAGGCCACGGGTGAAGAAGCGAGTACCGCCACGATGCCTTGACCGTCTCGAGATTAGAACCATGGTGACGGGGGTGTTCTTGAAGGTCGTTGGGCGAATTTCGAGCATACCATACATGACAGGTAGGATAAAAGGATCGATGCCGGTCTGTGGACCAGGTCGACTGCCACCACCATAAGTACGAAACTTTATCAAGTCGGAAGACACAAATCTGTTCCAGTAAAAGCGATCATCGGCGCGCATCCACAGCGGATGAGCTGGGTTGCTTTGGGCCTGGCGCTGGAACGAATTGGTGAGGTCGACTGAGTATGAGAAATACATAGCACCGCTAGACAGGAAAGCCTTGAGCATGTCGAGGAAATTGTCTTCGTCGGGATCTCGGATCTGACGCTTGCGCATAGGCATGATCTGAGTCGAGACGATCTTGTAGACCATGTGGCCTTTGAGGCGGCCCATAGGCTGGGCCTTGTTGATAAAGATGACGTACTTGTCTAGAGAAACGGACCAATACTAGTTAGCAATACGTTCATGCTAGCGGAATATGTTGTTAAGGGGAGAAGATAATATACCAAGACGAAGCTGAATTACACCCAGTATGCCAGCTATGCTCATGACCTGAGTTGCCCGGCCCAGGGAAGCAGAGCCAGGCTCCTGCAGTCTGACATCGCCTGTAGGGCGGTCGATGACGAGGCTCTGAGCATTGGGAGACGATGGCGATGAAAACACGTACGAGTGGTCGGAGATCTGGACGTTGATGTCACGATACGGCAGCGCTGGACCACTAAGGGCAGACATGATTGCAGCGTAAAGTCGGTCACGGAAGGCTTCGATTGGGCGTTCGAGGGGCTACAGCGATCGAGTAAGGAGGGAGAAGCTGTGACTGTGGATTTAGCTCTTTGATAGATACTTAGTAGTAGAGATGACGACGAAGATAGCACTGCAACGATGCTGCTGATAACGAAGGTGGGTTGTCGCTCGATGGCAGACACGAAGAAATAAGAGAAACAAAGAAGAAGAGAAAAGAGATACAGAGAACAAGCGAAGCTCGAAGAAAATCAATGCAGGCAAGGAAAAGGGAAGCGAAGAGAGGGTCAAAAAGGAAACCGAATCTTCGCGGTTTCGCAGGGCCAAAACTTGACGTTGCTTGGTTGAGCGGCCAAGAGCTTCAAAATGGAAGGCACGTTGAAAATGGCACCAAGGAAAATGTGGTGAAGCTCTGCCCAAGACGAGTAATTTTACGTTGCCAGGCGCAATTAGAGGCCAAATAAGCCATCCTCCCCCCTCTATCCATCATCTTAAGTTGTTCACTTCCTTGCAAAAGCTGCAGAAGGCCCTGGCCAAGCTAATGTGCGACGCCGAAAGCTGACTGTTGTTATACAGCGTGTAGGGTCCATATCCATTCTATACTGCCTGCCTGTAGGTAGGTTTAGGGAGCTCTGCTAGCTGGTCTGGTCCTAACATGCCATGCCCACTAGATGATTGAGTATTTGCGCATTAACTCAAGTCTAGCAGCTTCTCTGGCATGAGCCATCGCTCCGGCCTTAACCCTTTTATAGTCCTAGTAGTCTTCTCATGTCCTGCGCTGCAATACATAGCTTAGATACTGAGCCCTGACAATCTCACTTCCAGCGTCAACTCACCGGATTGCTGAGAATAGCAATTTGCACTTGCTTCTCGAACCCTGCTTGCTTGCTAAGTGTGAGTGCAGCTGGCTGCAAAAGAAGTCGTTTGTTTCACCGAACTTGACGGTCGTCTGTTCGTCCAGTCGGTTATCCTGCCACTAGCTCTCACAAGGCCAGTCAAAACTACTACACTGTGCACAGTTAAGGAAAAAAAAAATGAATCATTAATCTTATCAAGTTTCTAGAACTATGAATATATTGTGCACAGTTATTCACGGGGTCGCATTGTTTTAACCAAAGACCAACCGCCTGGAAAGCAGCAGTACTGCTTGCAGAAGCTAAGGACGTTATTCTGGCTAGATAGTCGGGCTATGCCGCTTATAAAATACGGTCGCTATGCTGATAACGATCAATATGCTCACTGCTTATGCCACCTGGCATCTGCTGTTGGTCCGCCAAATAATATAGAAAAAGGAAACAACCCCAAAATGCATATGCAAATACGTAGATGAAATCGTCACAGCAGAGTAGTATTTATGCACGCATTTAGTAGTAGTATAATGATACTCATGCTGTGGCTAGCTTGTAACTGATGACTCGGCTGTCTGGAAAATTACCTTTGTTTGCGCTCTTAGTTGCAGAGCATCTCTGAGGCTTTTCGGTGCTTCAGCCCTCTGATAACCCTGCTACAAACGGAGCATGTTGGTGCACAGTGCCATTCAGTTTGGTTAGATACTAACTACATGGCATGAAATGGCATAAGCCACCTTCGTCTGTAAAGATATGGTGAGCTGGCGTGCATTTTATAGCTTCTCTTCTCTGTTCGTCATTCCACCCTCTCAATGAACTAGCGAACGCATCGATCATTATCGGACCTTATCCTGCTCCCGATTCGGTGTTTAGAACAAGACATTTACTCAACCCAACCCAGCTTGCTTGAGCCCTCCACTCCTCCGAATTAGTTCTTGCTTTTTTTTTTAGCTGCTGCCTTAATATTTAGTGTCTTTTATAGGCTTGGCTTAGTAGCATCGCCCACTATTTATTTCTATACTGACATCCGTATTTATTGACCGTAGCGTCCAGACAAGCCGCCGTATCTAGGCTACCGCCCAGAACCTACAGCACATTAAGCATTACCATTCTTTGTCTGCGATCGCCTCGTCTTGTTTCGTCGGCCTCTTATTTTACTTTAATTCTATTTTCTCTGCTCAATTCACAACAAATACTCTAAGAAATCCCAAACCCGCCCAACCAGCCTGAACCTATCGCAACTTTATCGCCTATTCGCTGCCGCCAAAACCATCGAATCAACTTGCGCATCCGCCTCGGCCGCTTCGTTGTTATCTTCTTTTCGTCTCCCGATAGTCCATTATCATCGTCAGCCACTCATCTTTCTCTTTGATTGATTTAACCTGAATCAACCGCCTGCGATCCCTCGCCTGCCTATCAAACTGTCTAGGATCGACTTGTCCTTCTATTGCGCAACCTGCTCGCCAGATCAGCGTTGCCTTCCACATCTCAGCCTTCAATCTGGACTTGCTGTCCCTTACTCTCTGCGTCTTGCCAGCTCTTATTTCTGTGGCTTCGTCTTATCCATCACTATCACCACCACATCTCTTTCGTCATGTCTGCGCGCGGTCCCAGTGCCCCTCCTGCCCGTGGTGGCTTAAACCCTCCCACGTTGCAATTCAAGCTTGTGCTTCTCGGTATGCACCACTCACTCTGCGACTCAAGTTCTGCATTGCTGCTAGCTATTGTTCTGTCTTGTTTTAGTATACTAACATTCTCTTCTTTGTTTACAGGTGAATCTGCTGTTGGCAAGGTACTTAAAACATCGTCAACCCGACCCCGCCTCTATTTCTATATCACCGCCTGCTATCCCCATTCTGTCCATTATCCGATGCGCCACAGACATAACACTTCCAAGTCATTATCGCTTGAGAATCAACTGCTCGCACAAAAACTGTGATACTTTTTAGCATGCTAACATTTACTCTTTGCTTTCTGTAGTCCTCTATAGTCCTGCGTTTCGTCAAGGTATGTCGATCCCGCCAAACCCACGTTCTTTCAATCTGCAGTTGTACCTAATATCATTCCCAACAGGGCCAATTTGACTCGTTCCGCGAGTCGACTATTGGTGCTGCCTTCCTGACCCAGAAGGTCGAGACCAAGGACAAAAACATTGTCAAGTTCGAGATCTGGGATACCGCCGGTCAAGAGCGTTACAAGTCCCTTGCTCCCATGTACTACCGTAATGCCAACTGCGCCGTCGTTGTTTACGATATCACCCAAGCGGTAAGTTTCCTTATGTCGCTTCTTTTTTTTTATCTTGTAACGCATCATGTTGACATTTTTTTTTCACTACAGGCTTCTCTAGATAAAGCAAAGGCGTGGGTCAAGGAACTCCAGAGACAAGCTAACGAGAATATCGTTATCGCCCTAGCTGGCAACAAGCTTGATCTCGTGCAAGAGCAACCCGATAAACGTGCCGTCCCTATTTCCGATGCCGAGGCTTATGCTAAGGAGGCCGGCCTCCTCTTCTTCGAAACCTCGGCGAAGTCGGGCGAGAACGTTGCCGAGATCTTCGACACCATAGCAGAGACTCTTCCTCATGACCAGGCCGGCCCTAGACACGCGCGTGCTGGCGCCGCCCGGCCAGGTATCAAGGTGTCTGGCGAGAGCGCTAATACCAACATGGCGGGACCTTGTGCCTGCTGAACGGTCTATTCTAAATCTAATCGGACTTTTTCTCATGTTCCGGCTACCCTGTCACCCTTTCTGTTTCTTTTATTTTCTTCCTTCTTGCCATCATAATATGCACAACGGGATATCTTCGAGGTTTTGGATGTTTAATGTTACTCTCTGCTTGTTATTTCTTCATGTCCTCCTAAGTCTATTCTTCATCTTGATTCGAAGAGGCACTTTATCGGTTCTCTTCTTTCGTTCCCATCTATCTTTCCCTTGGTATTCTTCTTCTTCTTTTTTTTTGCTGCTGCTTCTTTCGCTTTTTGTCTGTCCTCCGAAGAATGACGGCCGCCAGGCTTCACTTTTGGGTCACGTTCAGCTTATGCCGTAACGAATCTGTAGGGGACCTTTCATGCTTAGGCGGCAGCCAGGTGGGCCGAACAGACCCACCAACGCATCGGGGATATATCATGCGGTTGTTAATCGGGTGGCTCACAGAAAGAGTACCGGCTATATCTCTCTATCTGTTTCTATACCTTTATCGCTCTCTCGCTAGCTCCAAGCAGTGAACTGCTGATAAATCTAAGTATAGGTGTAAACCATCATCGCTATTTAATCTCTACCTACATACTTATATGCTTTTTTTCTATTAATTTTGTATTTATGAAGTGATATGATTGTAACTAAATACTGAATATTTGCTGCCATTGCATGTAGTTTCTGTTTGGGTTATAATGTGGTTATAATGGTTTTTATCTGTGAACATGGTTATCGGCTTTAACTTATGATAGATCAACTCACAGAAATTCATCGAATAAAATACATTTACAACTTAATTTTAGTTCAATATGGAGTACTAACTAACAGTTAGTTGAGCTTGGGCTGAGATGGATGTAGTGGCAGCAGGTTTTCTATTTAGCCGAGAATATGCCGCTCGAATTTGACGATAATTTCTCGCCACGGTACAGGCACAAAAGCCAAGCTTCACGCGGGCAGAAGAAGGGTTTCCCAGTTGTTTTTCTCGCAGTCAAATTCGTCGACCGACGTCGATTTTCTCTCCGTCTTTCATTCCTTGTCAAATCCGAGCCGGCAGTTGGTTCCACCAACCGCAGAATTCTCTCCTAATGCTGCGGTCCTCGATTCGATCTGTCAGAGTGCTCGACAGCCGCGCCGCTGTGGCCGGCATTGGTGCTCGCCCGGCTGTGCGCCAGCTAGGTTCTACTGCTCAAGTATGATCCATTTGATACTACCTGTGAATGTTACGGAGCTGGTATTGGCTTCGGAATCTGTCTGTTGGATATTGGGCGAAGCTCTGACTGATCCAAGCAAGCTAGAGTCGGGCTGGATTCGAAACCTAGACGAAGCTTGTGATAGTTGCATTTGCTAGTGTTTACTGGATATATCGCAACAGTTTAAAAATGCCATTGTTCACAGTCCAAAGCTGAATTATAATGAATTGCTAACTATTTGTGTTTTCCAACAGCGCTACTTTGCTAGCCAGCCCTCAAAGCCCTCGAAGCCCACTGTCGCTGTCCCAGCATCCTCTGTCGCCACGAAGGTCGCGGCCGCCAAGGCTACTTCCACTACTTCTACTACCGCATCCATTCCTCCTATTAAACCCACAACGACTACTGCCAGCCAGATTGACAAGCCAGTAGTCGTCGCCACGCCTATCATTCCCAAGTCGACCACCCCTCCTCCGCCGCCGCCACCGCCCCCCGCCCCGAAGAAGCCGGGATTCCTCCGCCGCCTACGTAATTTTGTCTTCCGCCTGGCCCTGCTAGGTGTGATTGGCTTTTCCGGCGGTGTATGGTACTCGCGCATCAACGACGACTTCCACGACTTTTTCACCGAGTACATTCCCTTTGGTGAGGTTGCGGTGCTGTACATTGAGGAACAGGAGTTCCGCAAGCGCTTTACTGAGCAGGCTAGTCGTGTTAAACCCCACGATGCTACTGTTACTATCCCCGCCCAGAGCGGTGCTTCGTGGCGTGTGGCTGACCAGACTGCCGGTCGCCGCACTACCGCTGGTGCCTCACCTGCTTCCTTGAAGGCCGAGTCTAAGCCTCAGCCTGTTGAGGTGAACAAGGCCGAGCCCAAGACCATCAAGATTACTGAGGCCCCGAAGAAGGAGCGCGCCATGGAGGCCATCAGCAAGACCACTACTAAGAAGGAGGCTGAATTTGTACCTCCTCAGGTCAACGAGCCTTCACGGATACCTCCTGTTCCCAAGATCGATTTACTGAAGATGAAAAACGCCGAGGATCCCATTGTTCAGGACCTTGTCCACATTGTCAATGACCTAATTACCGTCATCAACGCTGACAACGCACAAGCCCGCTATGGCTCGTCTATCAACAAGGCCAAGGAGGGCGTCCAGAGCGTCTTAGGCAAGATTGAAATTGTCAAAGCTGATGCTAAAAAGAACGCCGCTGCCGAGGTTGCTAGTAAGGTTGTTGATTTTGAGAAGGCAGCTGACCAGATGGTCAAGCGTGTGGAGCAGGTCATGATCAACCAGGAGATTGTTTGGCGCGAGGAGTTCGAGCAGGAGATGGAGCGCATCCAAAAGGCGTACCAAGAGAAGGTTGATGTCCTGCAGAAGCGTGAGCAGGAGTTAGCACGCGAGCATCTCAACGCTCAATTGCAGGAGCAGGCTGTTACCCTAAAGCGCCAGTTTACCAAGGACGTCAAGGCGCAAGTCGAGGCGGAGCGTGAGGGCCGTTTGGCTAAGCTGCGCGATCTCTCGTCGGCTGTCTCTGGCCTAGAAAAATTGGCAGACGGCTGGAACGCTGTCGTGGACACTAACCTAAAGACACAGCAGCTGCACGTGGCCGTGGAAGCGGTTCGCGCGTCGCTAGAGAACACGCACCACTCTAAGCCCTTTGTGTCAGAGCTTGTTGCACTCAAGGAGATTGCTGCTGACGACGCTGTCGTCAGTGCTGCCGTGGCCTCTATCAACCCCTCGGCGTACCAGCGCGGCATTGCTTCACCCTCGGAGCTGATTGACCGATTCCGCCGCGTGGCTACTGAGGTTCGCAAGGCTTCGCTGCTGCCCGAAGATGCCGGTGTTGCTAGCCATGCATCCAGCGTGCTGCTTAGCAAGGTCATGTTCAAGAAGACAGGCCTAGCTGACGGCGACGATGTCGAGAGCATCCTAACTAGAGCGCATACTTATCTTGAGGAAGGCGATCTGGACAATGCGGCGCGTGAGGTCAACGGCCTGCAAGGCTGGGCTAAAACGCTGAGCCACGATTGGCTTGGTGAGGTGCGCAAGGTGCTCGAGGTGCAGCAGGCTTTGGATGTAAGTGACCGTGATATCCCATGACCCTGGTAATGATTGTGTTTTTGAAAAAGTACTAATAATGTGTCATCATTTAGGTCATCTCTACCCAGGCCAGATTGCAGAGTTTGAGGCTGGAGCAGCAGTAAACGCAGAGATGACAGAGAGCCATGGTGTTATAGTATCTTTTTTTCCGTGGATGGAGGATGATGTGTGAAGAAAGCCGTTTCCTTTGTGTTCCAACTGTACAGTAGCCATAGACGTCTGTGGGGGTCCCTCCTTATATCTTTTCTTACAATATAAAAAATTAAGTCAGCACTCAAAGCCTTCTGCGATATCCCTAATTGGAGGTTTCAAAAGCACAACAGAATTAAAATCAAAATTGTATACTAGTTCCTGTAAGAATCTTCGTCTACTTTGCTTTGTTGTTAGGCTTGTGAGACCTGACGTTAGGTAGGATGACTAAGCGGGGTCGTGATGATTTTTTCCAGGGCCTATCGAGACTAACAAAAGCGCGTCGTTACACTGGAACATGCCAATTAACAGCGCAAACAAGAAAAGAAGACGCTATGTTATCTGTTTAGGCGAAAATGGCGTCGCTGAAGTATTCACCTGTGTTATTACCACGGCCGTATCTACCTATGGCTGCCTGGCAGCATGCCCGTTGTCGGTCATGCTATGTGCTACTACAAACATCACTAGTAACGGCGCAAACAGCACCTCCTCCCCCACCAGCATCCGGGCGACCGCGGCAATTCTCGTCGGTCCGCCGGACCCGGCAGCCGGCAACTATGCCATCACAAAGGCGACATAGCTCCGGCACAGTGGGACCGACAGTACTACACGACCGCACATACGACTACGCGTTAACGAAGCTTAGCGAGTTGCAGAGCAATCATGCGATAGCATCACAGTTCCACATGACATCGTCGGCATCAAACCTGAATGTACACGCCATCCCGGAAATGATGACGTGGCTGCATCGCGCGGGGTATACCGTAGATGACCTGAAGAAGCTGCGTTGCGTGCACATAGCTGGCACCAAGGGCAAGGGCTCGACGGCCGCGTACACGGCGTCAATTCTGCAGAACTATCCGAAACGCCGCGGGCCGGTCGGGCGCTTCACGTCGCCGCATCTAATTAGCGTGCGCGAACGCATTGCCATCGATGGGCGGCCAATCTCGCGCGAGCTGTTCGGCAAGTACTTCTTCGAGCTGTGGGAGCGGCTGAGTGAGGCTTCAATCAAAGCTGGTGACGGCGTCACGAATCATGCTGGGCCGGCTACGAAGCCCATGTTTTTTAGATACATGATGCTGATGGCTTTCCACGTTTTTCTCAAGGAGGGCGTCCACGACGCTGTCATCGAGTGTGGAATTGGCGGCGAATACGATGCCACAAATATCCTGCCACCAGAAGCCGTTTCGGCATCAGTCATCACACATCTGGGCATCGACCACACGGAGTTTCTTGGGTCGACGCTGGACGAGATCACGTGGCACAAGGCCGGTATCTTCAAGGAAGGCGTACCGGCCTTCATTAACGAAGTGTCGAATGCTAGCCAGCTGCGCGTGCTGAAGAACCGCGCTGAATGGCGCCGTACGCCGCTCAACATCATCCCTACGACGGCTCTAGAGCCGTGGGCATCGATGCAGGGCGCTCTACTAGATGGGCCGGTGCAGAAGAATAACCGCATCTTAGCTTTAGCCGCAGCTTCAGCCCATCTAGGCCACAAAATCCTACCTTTCGAGCCGCTTAAGAAACCGACTGACTATGCGCCATGGGTGCGCAAGGGCCTAACTAACGCATATTTGCGCGGGCGTTGTGAGGTCGTTACCATGCCCGACGGGCTTAAGCTGTATCTAGATGGAGCGCACACAGCTGATAGTATTCGCGAGTCAGTACGATGGTTCATATCAGAGTTGGATGCTGAAGACTCACCCATGTTGCTCTTTAACCAACAGACACGCGATCCTGTGCCCTTGATCAACGCCATGATGATGGAGTATTCCGCGCTGACCACATACCGGCTCATCTTCCGTCGCGCTTTCTTCTCGCGCAACGAAACTGATCCACCCAACTACCACGACCGCTCGCGCCGCACACTCACACTGCAGACTAAGGCTATGGACGAATTTCTTCGCTTATCACCTAAGACAAAGGCGTTTACGTCGCGTAGCGTCATTGAGGCTATCAAAGGTATCTATAGCCAAAGCGCAGAGATGTCGAACCGGCGCAGGCGGCCAAAGGTTCTGGTTACCGGTAGCTTGTACTTGGTCGGCGCCGTGCTGCGGGTTCTGCGCGGAGACTTGGACAACATGGACTAATATCAATGAAGCGAAGAGGAAGAAACGATATATCTGTGAAGTATAGGCGTATTTATAGATACCGTGTAATATCAAATGTACAAGTGGTTCTTAAATTTATGTAGCTTTCTATCTTTTCGACTGTTTGTATTCTAAAGGGCAGCGTCCGACCCCTCGACGGTGGATAATACGGCGCCTACCAAGTGTAAGCTTCCCGTCACAAGAACCTGCACATAGTGGCCATATTCTAGAGTTCCCACTAGATTACGCGCATAGTCTAGTGCATCGTCGACAGTTGGTGCCACAGAGACAGCAACTTCCGGGTCTAAAGACTGCCAGCGGTCCGCAAAAGCATGTTGAACACGCATAGTTAAGATGTCTTTATGGTCAACCTGGTTGTTGACAAGATCTAGTAGAGTTGATTATGGGTTAGTATTACATTTAAAAACAAAGTCTCTAGATTTTCAACTTTTGTACCTTTTCTGTCGGGACTGCGCAAGACATTGGTGCAAAAGATCACGTGGTCAAAGTGAGCCCCGTTTGCAGTTGTCACTTTATACATGGCGTCCAAGAATTCGACTGCTTCAGAGCGGCCTTGTTGATTGAAAATGAGAACCTTTGGTCCACCGAGTCTACTTTTAGAAGAGGTGAGCAATTAGGAATACACGGGGTATCAGACTACTAACTTCTTTTGGCACTCATCGACGAACCAATTTGAGCACACATTGATGCTGTCAATGGTATGAGCGCCGTCTAGATGCCACACCACACGGTCTTCACGACTGACTTCGCACCTGCCACGCCAAACAACAGATTCTAAGCCTTGCACAAGTTCCTGCGGCAATGGGTGCTGTCCTGGTGTGAACTCTGGATCGATTTTTTGCAACAAGGTCTCGGTGAGTTTAACGGCTATGCTGGCGTTAGTCTTCTGATGCACGGCATCTGGATAGATCTTAATGGAGTCGAGGCGCGTATCATATGGCACGTATTGCAGACGGACGCCCTTTCCGACGGCACGAGCATCTAGCACGGCAGCGGCTTCAGGGACTTGCGGTACGCTAAAGGCTGGGCTGCCGGCCTTTATGATGCCGGCCTTGTGCCAGGCAATTTTGTCGACTGTGTTACCGAGGATGCAAATGTGATCAATGCCGAGCATCGTAATGCCGGTAACAGCAGGCGCTGGTGCTATATTAGTGGCGTCGTATTCGCCGCCGATGCCCGTTTCGAAGACGGCTGCGTCCACACCCTCCTCAAGGAAGACATGGAAGGCCATTAATGTTAGATAGCGCGCATAGTTGGGGCGCACCATCATGTCTGCGGGCGGCATGGGGTCTTTTTCAGCAGCGTCGCCGAGAGTGTTCCATATATCAAAGAAGTACCGCGTGAAAAGATCCTCAGAGATGGGCTTAGAGTCCAAGCGGATGCGCTCACGCACGCTGATCAGATGCGGCGACGTCAAAAGGCCCGTGCGGCGCGGCACGGGATGGGCGCGCTGCCATGAGGCTAACATGGAGTCGACGTAGGCGCATGTGCTACCCTTTCCCTTTGTACCGGCTACGTGCACAATGTTAAGACGTGCTAAATCGTCTAGGGAATGGCCGAGTCGGGATAAGTAGATGCATATGTCCCGGCGCGAGACAGAGTCCGGCTTCGCGCCACGCATCTTGCGTGCCTGAATGGTGGCATGCGACGACTGTAGCGAGTTTAAGGCGTCGATTGCATCCTAGAAAGTTTGTATTAGAGATATATATATAATTGTCATATACTTGTGGGTGTATATATGGACAGCCATGGCAAATTGTGAAGACATGGTTTTAGCCTAAACTACACGTTATAGCAGTGCTGTAGCATTGAGGGGGAGGGGAAGGGGAAGGGGAAAGGGAACTTCAGAGGGTTATGGAGCAAACACACATTGTATGTCTTGGACGAAGCTGCAGTAGTCGTTGTAGAAAGCGCCCGGAAGACGGTTGGGCTTGCATGGCTTATGGACCGCATAGTATTATATACCATATGAATGAGAACTGGGCTGCTGACTAAGCGACAAAGTAGCATCAAGCAAGAGAAAGGCTCTTACCGTTTGATTAGAAATCGTCAATAAACCAATCTAAGCGGCAGGAGAAGAAAAAGCAAAAATAGATAACTTACAAAATTGTCTAATGACTGGTAGCCTGAAGTCAAGTTTCGCTTTGGGAGTTCTTGCTCCATAGCTAGCTAGCATGGGATTTGCCCTGTGGAACCAGAGCCTACTAGTACTGCCAGACGGACAAGCTTGCCCCGCCTTTTTTTTCCGCGGTAAGGCTGCGTAGTAGTTAACATCGACTAGTTAAGTAAAAAGTCACCTTGATTATAATATATACAATTAAATATCTACTACTAGTTACCGCTACCTCAATTGCTTTCTATTACAAGATATACAAAGTAAGTAACGGTAACCCGGAACCGTCATCAAAACTCCCGGACATATCACCGCTAGGGATTACCAATCAAAAAGTGAATCAGGTAGGCTGCAATGTGACCTTCTCGCTTCCGTTTTGAGCCATGCAGAGGATCCCCCTCCACAAGATATTGCAATCCAATCGTTTCGAAGCTGACGCGATATTGACGCATAATCGGGTTAGGTTTGCTGCTAAAATACGTGCTGTGTTTCCCTGATCTTTGCTATATAGTTTAAATTCGCTACATGACCAAGATATATACATATATATATAGTCTCTTTCATCTCAAACACAGTCACTATGACGAAGCCGCTTTCTTATTCTAAGATCTTCTCGTCATTTACGCTGCTGGTTATCCTTTTAGCCATCAGCTATCGCCGCATTCCTGAGCTGCTCTTTCCTCTTCACCCCGCATATCACGCCGATATGCCGTTTCCAGCCATAGCTACGCCTGAAATCGTCACCATCAGCCCTTCCGCGTCACACACGCACACCGTGATCTTCCTTCACGGCCGTGGCGACACAGCGCAGAACTTTGCTTCGGGACTAGCGAGTTTCCGCGGCTTTCCGGACCAGCAAAGTCTGTTTTCTAGTCTGCCGTCCGTCAAGTGGATGTTCCCCGAGGCGCCTCTGCGCGAGGTTGCAGCAAACCCGAGAACTGTCTTTAACCAGTGGTTCGATATCTGGGATATCTCGCAGCCTACGCTACATGAGGATCTGATGATCGACGGTATTCGCGAGAGCGTAGCTACCGTTACGACGTTGATTAGCCAAGAGGCTGTGCTGCTCGGCGGCCAGTATAGCCGTATTATACTTGCCGGGTTCAGCCAGGGCGCAGCCATTAGTCTGCACACGCTGCTCAACATTGCCATCCCAGCACAGCCCGGCGCTAATCAAGGCAACCGTGTCGATAGCAGTCAGCAGCAGCGACTCGGCGCTGTTCTCTGTTTTGCCGGAAGACTGCCACTTTCCCTCGGCCGCAACGTTGCTGAGATGCGCGCGTTGCTCAATATGCCGAATGCGCCGTCCGAGCTAGATGTTGTTCGGAATACGCCTATCTTGCAGGAGCATTGCCTAGACGATCCCGTGCTTACGGTTGCCGACGGACGAATGACTACCAAACGACTACAAGAAATGGGCGCCAAACCTGTCTGGAAAGAATACGAGCGTGGTGGGCATGCGTTTACGTCCCAAGGTTTCCTAGATGCGAAGGGCTTCCTCGAGACAGTAATTGGTTCATCGATATGAACTATTGAGTGGACTATATCATGCTTTGTCTTGTTCTTGTGATGTTTTCTATGTCTCTAATGATAGCTTGTTTTATACGTGAATCTCAAACTTTGATTTGTATTTGATATCTACTCCTATCAACACGCCAACTGATACGACAGCAGTAAGGGAGTCTGTATCTGGCATGATCCTTTTTGTTATTCATGCTTCTTTGCTTTGTCTGCCATATGAAAAGCTTGGCAAGCTGTCACTTTCTGTTATTCATTACAATTTTGCATAGTTAGATGTTACGTTATCTAGACGAAAGATTTGTGTTACCAGTGCGGATTTTACCTCAATCATCTTTTGTTTCTCATTGTAATTCTAGCAGTAAACATCACACTCGCTTATAGTAAATCCCAAGACAAACTTTAATGGAACACAAAAGTCTGGGCTGGCTTACATACAAGGCGCTGAGCTCTAGACACTAGTATGACGTCCAGTTCTGGCCTTCAATATGACGTAAGCCTTCAAAGTAGGGCATAGGAAATGCTTGGCTTGGTTTTCTTGGGTCATCCCTTGTTGATCAGCGAATCGGCACCGAAGTAAAAGACGAAGGACTAAAAAGTAAGATATAACCCTGCTTAGCGCTTTCTCGGGTTAATTTTCGCCCTCGCAACTAAATCGTTTCCGAACGTCTTATTTCTCTTACTACGACTACTACAGAGAACTGCCATGTAACTGCGAAACGACGTGCGTTAAGGAACTTGGAAAACATGGAAGACCCCTTAGCACAGACTTAACTTGACTATGTAGCAGATCTACACCCATCATCTCTATGGTCCACTTCGCCTCTTTATCTCTGTCCTTTAAGCTTTTTGACATAAACTAGTCTGTCCATGGGAAGTCTTGCCAGCTGACAGTTAACACTGTACTGTACATAGAGCTTGTCATATCGAAGCGAGCCTTGTGATATGTCCCACCAACAACAGATGTGATATAAGTAGGGTTGCTACTCCAACACCGTTAACTCCAATGACATGATCTAACTACTGACATAAAACAGTGAACTTGGCAATCAAGGACTTTAGGCAGCTAGGAATCGTTATCAACAAAACAAGCACAATCGGTGAACACTGGATTCTACCTTATAATGTGGAGGAGGAAGCTGCGCTGTTTCAGTAAGTAGAAAAAGCAAAAAAAATAGACAGGCACAGGGGCAAATTCCCAAGCGTAATCAAGACCGCAACTAAAATATAAACTAACCACAAACGATGACTTGCGTACCATCAGGACCAGGAAGTCATAGCTTCTTTTAGGTTGGTATTATCGCACATCTAGGATAAGAGCACCACCATTTTCTCGTTCCCTTACAATATCTCTCTTGAAGCCGCGCGCCTTGTTCGCTTATTCCGCAGATCAAGCATATGTCTCTACAAACAACAAGCCCACTTATACAGCTGTTCTTCTCGTCTTGACGGACTCAATCTCGCAACTCACATAGCCGGCGGCTACTCCAGCCTAGGTTGCCTAGCACACAACCGATAGATACAGTGGGTCTAGGACTAGTACTGGCATCATATACAATCCCGTATAAAATCTAGGATATTAAAAAGAAATCGTTTCTCTTCTGTCTTTACACTCTTTATCATGTCTGTATCGAACCTTACAAATTTAGGCGGCTGCTTTAGCCAAAAAAAAAACTAAAAAAACTACACTCTCTCAGACTAGCTAATTCTTTCCATGACCGATCCCAAGCCAACTGCCGCGGCGCCTGTCGCAGACTCCACAGATCTCAATGACGTCGATATCTATACTTCTACCAGCAGCACCAAGACTGCATCGCCGCCGCCGTCAACCGTCCAGCTCTATTTCGAAAGGGAAGAGCCGATATCATCGGCCTCAGCTAAGAAGAGCCAGCAACAACCAGCTCTAGACACTGTAAATGCTGCCTCTGTGCCCTCTTCCACACCTACTGCCCCCGCTAATGTTGTTGGTGGTGGTAGTCCTCCAGCCCCTGCATTACGCACCAAAGCTGAGACTGTCGTCATCATGTTGGCTCTATGCTCAGCGCTGTTTCTGGTGGCGCTCGATGCAACTATCGTGACGACTTCCATCGCTACT
The DNA here is from genome assembly GCA_001640655.1 of Endoconidiophora laricicola. Lineage (NCBI taxonomy): Eukaryota > Fungi > Ascomycota > Sordariomycetes > Microascales > Ceratocystidaceae > Endoconidiophora > Endoconidiophora laricicola. Next base: position 10,752 of record LXGT01000283.1, on the reverse strand, counting down.
ATTGCCGCTGAGTTCAACTCTAGCCTGGGTTACACCTGGGTTGGTGGCGCTTTCATGCTATCTAACGCCGCCTTCGTGCCGACTTGGGGCAAGATCTCCGATATCTGGGGCCGCAAGCCCGTGCTTCTGGCAGCAACTGCCATCTTCTTCATCGGCTCGCTGCTGTGTGCCGTTTCTCAGAGCATGGGCATGTTGATTGCGTCTCGTGCCATCCAGGGTTGTGGCGGCGGTGGCATCGTATCGCTAGTCAATATCGCCATTAGTGACCTGTTTTCGCTGCGCCAGCGCGGCTTCTACTTTGGCATGATTGGTCTGGTCTGGGCCGTGGCATCAGCGGCCGGTCCGCTTCTCGGTGGTGTGTTTACGACAGAGGTTGGTTGGCGCTGGTGCTTCTATATTAATCTGCCCATTTGTGGCGTGTGTATGTTCATCCTATTCTTCTTTCTCAAGCTGCATAATCCTAGGACACCCATTCGCGAGGGGTTGGTTGCTGTCGACTGGCTAGGCAGCTTGGCTGTTGTCGGTGGCACACTTATGGTCCTGCTTGGCCTGGAGTTTGGTGGCATCACGCATCCATGGGACTCGCCCATCGTGATTTGTCTACTTATTTTCGGTGTTGTCGTCATCGGTATCTTTACTATTATTGAGTCCAAGATCGCAAAGTATCCCGTCATTCCGCTGCGCATCTTCAAAAACACTGGCGCTCAGGCGGCGCTAGGCATTTGCTTCTTCCATTCGCTCGTGTTCCAGTCAGGCGCATACTGGCTGCCACTATACTTTCAGGGCGCCCGTGCCCGCACATCGCTGCAGGCTGGCTACCTTCTGTTGCCGTTTATCCTATCGCTTGCGCTCACCTCCATCGGCAGTGGTCTCTTTATCCGTAAGACAGGCCAGTATAAGCCTGTCATTGTCGGGTCTATGGCCATAATGACTCTTGGCTTTGGCTTACTGATCGACCTAGATGAAAAGTCATCGTGGGCCAAGCGCATTCTGTACCTTTTGGTTGCCGGTGTGGGTGTCGGTCCCAACTTCCAGGCCCCCCTCATCGCGCTACAGACCAACATTGAGCCGCGTGATATTGCATCAGCCACAGCAACCTTTGCCTTCTTCCGGCAGATCGCCGCAGCCATCTCCGTGATTGTCGGTGGCGCGCTCTTTAACAACGAGATGAACAAGCACTACAAGACTTTAATCCCCTCGCTAGGCGATGAGCTTGCTGATAACTTCTCTGGTTTCAAGGCCACCACCAGCGTTGCCCTGGTACGTAGGCTACCGCAGGCCCAAAAGATACTAGTCGAGGCCATCTACGCACTGGCCATTTCTAAGATGTATATCGTGTTCACCGCTTTTAGTACCGCTGGTACAATGATCACATTGTTTGTGGAGAACAAGAAGCTAAGCAAGGTGCATGTCGAGCACCAGACTGGTCTCCAGAGCATGGAAGCTGCCCACCAAAAGGCCGCCTCATCTGCTGACGAAGAGTGGCAGGCCAAGGAGAAGAAGACGGAAGTTTCTGCATAGAATGTTCTTGTCTATCACTCAAAAATTTCTATAATAAAAAGGGGAAGCAAGTCGGCTTTTTCTTTCTAACGTGCTAATGATATCTATTGAATTTTGCTTGTTTATTAATTTACGCGGAAAAAGAATAAAGATTACTTTGATTCCATCCATCTCTTCATCACATATTCCCCATGCAGCTAATCTGCACCGCCTTTGCGGCATAAATATATTCCCATTTTTTATCTCAACATTCTCTCTAAGCTAACGGTAACAAACAAGATTTAAGGCGTAACTAAGGGGGAAAAAAAAAGTTGTCCTAGTCTTTTTCTTTGTCTTTTGCTCCANGGGGGGGCAGCGTTTTGTCAAGGTGATTCCATTCTGCCAAGTTTCTGGGACGCAATCCTTCACTATTTCAGATAATGAAATGAATATCATGAACTTAGCTGATATTCATGTTCATATCTTGGTTATCAGAATCTTGGGGGAAAAATTTACGTATGAAAGCTACGTGATGTTCATAGTTCTTTCTGTGTCCCTGTAATACACATACGTACCAAGAGCACATGATGAATATGGGAAGTGTCAGATGCTAAATCTGACTTGTCACACCCTATAAGCATCTGCTCGTATCAGTCTATACCCTCAAAACTGATACACAAGAGTCTTCGCGGGAAAACGTATTAGTAAGACTCGCTATAGTCTCTAGAAATCCTGCCCAGAAAGGGACCACATATCCCTTTTATTTTGCATAGATATTGTCTCATAGTGCTCTCCTAATACGTTTATTGTCATGGTCCGGAAACACTGTATATATGGTATGTTGGTAAAATGATACCAGTCTTGTCTGCAGTTTATTCTTCTTCATTCTTATGAACGCCCCATCCTTCCGCCCGGTCTTGCTCTCTATAGGTTTCTGGTATAAGAACAATAGATTTCTCCAACGGAAAGTGAGACTGGTAATATGTCTACTTGATACTTGTTCCTAACAAGGGTATCTTTGTGATACAAGTCGTCAAGTACCGGAGCTCGAGAGTATGTAAAATCCGTTAACTCTCAGCGAGCAGATGTTAAGAGAAATAGTTCTTCGTCTCACATGCATTTTGTCTCTTGGACATTGCCAGTCTGCCATTTGCTCTAGTATCAACTCACTCTTTTACATTCCAACTTTATCATCACGAACTCTTCTGCTGTTCTCACACTTTTAGGCAGCTTGATTCCTACTGCCGTAATCGCTTCGCTAACTGAAATCACCGACTTGAGCACGAACCCCACCGATGCCAAGGTACGCAACTACTCATATATAACTAAAAATCTATCGCCTTGAGTTTGAATCCCAGCCATGATCTAGATGTACGCCTACGCTCCCGAGAGCGTCTCTATCGTATCTCCCCTCTTCATTGCACGGCTTCTACAATGTCCTCTGGCGCCACGTGGGCCAGCTATTTTAGCTAATATAGCTTCATCGCCATATACTCAGAAACCCCCAACGCCAGCAGCTGCGGGACGTATTCTCGATAGCCACGCTGGCACATAACGGTGGCGGTGAATCGAGCAACATCACAAACATAGTAGCACACGCTCTCTTAGCCTACGACATCGACGACGCTAAGGTATACGTAATAGGCATCTCTTTGGGTTCCATACTTGCCAATATACTAGCCGCTTCTACATGGACTCTGTGGCTGGTTGCAACGGTACGTGTGCAAACGAAGTTTGTGCATACGCAGGCCAAATGAGTGGCAGATCCCGGCTATGATGTCCATCAATTAGAAAAACTTTCAGGAGGCGCTAAAGTAGTAGACTAGTGGGCTTAGATACGATATGCCGGCAGTCAAGACACTAGAAGGCTTTTTGAGCTACTAAGCGCCACGGTAGAGATTTCAAGATCTTTACTAAGAGCATGGTTGCGCAGACTCTACTCGGACTCTTCATACTACTTATCTGGCCTAAGGATTGCCGGGCCCTCGGCAGCTACTGGAAATACCGCCAATCGAGTTCCCAGTGCCAGATATTGGCACAGTCACACTATCGTTTAACGTTAACTGATATCCAGGCTTACGAACGCTTGGAATTCGGAGGTCCTATGTCTCTTAGCACACACGAAGCGCCGTCTCTGCAGGAGCCGCATAGGTGCCTATCTAGGGGCACCGATCTTCTTGCTGTACAAGCTTTATGTGTCAGGTGACCTGTATGGCGAGGTGTCTGTCTACTACGGCAGTTACGTTCTTATCGACACCACTGTACTACCACTGTGAACTAAAAGTCACCCGTGTTCCAACTAACAGCGGTGATACCATATGACTACGTCTGTGAACTCTGGGGTAGAAAACTTGGCCATTCAGGAGATCTTCGCCTTGAAGAGCCTGATGACAGTTGGGCTCAATCCAGCCATCTTCTGATCTACAACTTAGGTTGTTGAACTGCTGGACTTCTGCATGGCATATAGACCGAAGTAACTTGCATGCTATTGTTCTAACCATTGTGGCTATAGGTTAGATAGCGACTTACAACACGCTATATGGATCAACTCAAATTTACTATCAACGCAGTCAGAGTATTATCTTACAAATTATATAATCCAGGTTTGATTTTGATTTAGTATTTCAAGTCTACCTTCATAGTACCGAAGCATTAGTTGTTAATAATGCACGCTATCGGGTTTCAGATGGCGACTATTCGCCGGAACTCACAAAATAAAGCCCATGGGCTCGTCTAAATCAGCATAATATGTGCCTCCTTTCCATTAACTTGAGATTATGCGTGTCTTATCCACACCACCAATTAGGAGGTGCCTATTCGTCGTGCTCTTCGCGGTATTCTTTATGCAGTGCTTCTGTTGTCCCCGCAAGGATATATCGATCCGGTACGGCCAGCTTCACACCTTCTAGGGCAGTAATTGCTTCCGCATCTACTACCTCTCTGTATCTGCCACAACAGCCGAGACCTTCACCCAAACTTAAGTTCGAGTCTCTTGAGCCGTCCGTATAAACCCCAGTTTTGAGGTGCCGGTTGTCTGAGGTTAATATGTGTTCTTTGGCAACATCATCCTTGGTAAGATTTTGGTCCAGTGGCTGACGCGGCCTTACTTCCACCAGTAGAAGAAGCTTGCGTGAATCTCTAATTGGTTCAGGAAGTAGTGAGGAATGTTAGTGATGATGGCGGTGGCGGTTATGGTGATCTGGGACGAACGACAGGCGACGGGATTAGTATTATATTATTAGTCAATTAAAGTAGTAGGCCTAAAGACCAGACGTTCTTTTTTTCTTATCAGTGAAAGCGGTACCGATAACGAAACCTCTACCAACGGTGCTATTAACGACTCTACTTTTTAAATCAAGTTTCTAGGCCTTTATGAACTTACCCTACCCGAAATGTAGTCAAGTTTTCCTAGTAAGCCACGACAATATAAAACTAGATAAACGCTACGTATCGGCATTCCGAGTTAAACTCGATTATTTTTTTCATAACCCAGAGAAATAAAAGCCACCATAAAGTGATGCTCGAACTCTAAAGACACCACTCGTGTCTGTCCGTCCTCCTTCAACTGCCTCCGCCCTCCCTTCCTCCGCCACCTAATCTTCGCCTCTGTCTGTGGTATTCCTGCCGCTTCGTTGAACGAATTAGAGCCATTATCACATAGTACTGACTCCTACACGGCGCTGCTTTACCAAAACTAGGTTTGCCCTAATTCCTTTCCAGAGGACAGAATTGCTAAATGGATCATGGTCGCTTTGATGAGTGCGTCTATCTTTGTCTTCTTCAAGTCGAAAGGGGGGGGGGGGGGGGGTTTTAACTATGACGAAACTTTTGAGTTTGTTGAATGGGCGGGCCCATGTGCTTAGTATTCCAGAGGCTTGAGTAGCTGGCCGGCCTCTATACTATGTACAGACTCAGCCAGGTTTAAAATCTTGGTGCTGTATGCTCTTTATTGAGTCAAGTTGTTAGACATCATTTTAGATGTAATTTATGTGAAGTAATTGGAGTTCATGTCACACTGTCAATAAATAACGAAAAGTAGCTAAAGACGCGTAACTTATACATCGTCAAGACACATAGAAGGGGTTGACACGGAGTCCGCAATCATGCTATTGCTTGAGAGCACAACAATATTTCCCACTGATCTTGAAAGATTGGCTATAGATTCTACAAGTCAAATCGGCATTTATTTCTCCTTTTCTTCCTCCTTCTTGCCGTCCGTCCTTCCTCCATCGATCGAGATGACTAACACAAACAATATGCTAAAGAGGAATCTGGACGAGTTATACATCGAATTCTAAGTAGCAGCCAAGTCTCCCCCTTACTTCTGTCCTACTTACTCCAATCTTCCTCTCAAGACCGAATCCTACCGTGCATGAATGATCCCTCAAATGCACTCAAGGAGAATCGTCTTCCAAGACTACGGTGCAAGCCTAGCCCCTGATCAAAGCAACATGCTGGCAGATACTCTCGCTGCCGCCCAAAAGTTCCGACACGCTGTCATGCAAGGCCTCCACAATGAATAACGTTCTTTTTTGTCAATCACTTTTCTCCCGTCCAGCTCATGAACAAAATTGAGAGCCACTACTTGTGTTTTGATATTTACAACAGCGAGCACCTGCTCGATCAGCTGGACTCGCCACCTAACTATCCTCCTTTGCCAAGTTTGGAAAAGGCGAACAAGAGCTGGAAATTGGGAACAAGGGTAGCCAGTCAACCTTCAACTACAACTTCTTTGTTCTTTGCTTGAAAAGCCAAACGTTGAGATAGGCTATATTCAGCCTTAAAATAGAAAAGACTGCTCCCGATTAGGAAGCATATTCATTAACCAACAAAACGGTGACATGCCAAATTAACGTTGTTAGTAATCTGGAAGCTCGATCAAGATTAATGAATAATATATTTATAAAAAAATAAAAAAAAACTTGGCATAGTTAGTATCTAATCGAGTAAAGACAGAAAGAAAAAAAAGAAAACCGTCATTTTCAAGGGCATTCCTATTTTCATTGCGAGCCTCTCTCCCAACAATACAAAATAGGGTGAAGCAGCCAAGTAGAAACTGATAGTGGCTTCATAACATAGCCTGACAAGAACAATATGTATGCGCCGTTAAATGGACAGACATTGTCTTTAGTTGGCATGATTACTTTAATGTCCTGTGAAGTCATAGATATGGGTAGATATAACGGACTGTAGCCTTCTTATACACTGTCAATAAGCGCCCCTAGAGATAACGGCTAACACTTTTTTTGGTGCAGGCCTGGCACTGAAGAAAAGAAAAAAAGCGCCTGCAGGAACTAACAAGCTGCTGTCTCGGGGCCGGCTATTATTGCCGTAGAAATCAAGACAATGATGAACATTCCCTATCGGAGACTCCATTTTTGCAGCACGATGTTAGGGTAAGTGCCATCCAATCAACAAATCTAGGGACGCAATCTAGAAAAAGAAAAACAAAACAACAAGCAAGGCAAGATCTGCCAATATGTCATATGGAAGAGGCCACGGAAAGGATTTTGCCGCAGAAACGGCACAATACGTAGTAAACAAAACAGCCTGCATGACGGCGGCCTTACAGCCAGCCGCTTTTTGCCCAACTTCTTGTATTGGCTAGTCTGCTCTGCAAATGATTTGCCGTGAAATGAAAACGTGGGACCAGGAGGAAACTGCCTAGTTGCAGGGCCTGCAGTGTAAGCAGCATCTAGGCAACTGCCTAACGATTCTAAACAAGAAGGGGAACATGTTCAGCGATTACTCATATGTGAATAGAATGTCTCACTGGACCGGATGTCTCAACAGGGAAATGCAAACCCTATTGAGTTCATATAAATAAAGCATACTCTGCAGTGACCTCTTTGTGTGTGTATTTTACGTTTACCTACATAAATACGCAATCAATCTCTTCACTTACTTACTACTAACTCAGTATCAACCTAATATTGAAAGCCCCCCTCTTTTGCTGTCTTAGTGGTTGTCCTGTTACACATCGTTTCCCAAAACGAGGGAGCCTTCACCTTATTTTTCGCGTTTGTACCACCGCTTAACGATCGATCTCTCTTGGCGGCCGGAGAAAAAGCAGACAGACAGACACTCACACTCTTGTAGGCCTTTTCTTGGCTGCATATTGCCAATAAGCTTGGCCTTCCTCCAGCTTACTTACTTAAATTCACCCATCGATGATACCTTCAGTCATTGCCATGGAACCCTCAGAGACCGCTATAACAGTTGCGCCGCCAGTAATCTCTTCGTCCGAGCCCACCGCAACTGCAACCGCAATCCAAGATCTCTACGATCCGCTGCAGTTTGCGCGCCACCGACGTTCTGATATATCGGAGGAAGCACTAAAAGCTGCGCATCCCAACGGCAACGGCAAGAAGCTGCAGCAGTTCTACACACGCCAAAACCAGCTGATTGACCAGTTTCTGGGTGCCCAGGATGAGGAGCGCCTGCAGGTCAAGGAGGACAAGAGGTTGAAGCCGCGCATCAAGTTTGCGGTGTATGCTAGCTTCTCAGTCAACTTCTTCTTGTTCATTATTCAGGTTTATGCGGCGGTTACAACGCGCTCGTTGGCATTGTTTGCGACGGCTGCAGATGCCTTTGTGAGTGCTTGTTCCATGTTTGCTCTGTCCGTAGAGACGGGGGGGGGTGGTCAATTGATGCTAACGTTAAGTCATTTTTTTTGTAGATGGATCTAGTCTCATCGTTTGTCATGCTAATCACTTCTCGAATGGCTGCCCGCCCGAGTGTTTATAAGTATCCAGTTGTAAGTGTGATCTTACATCTGAAATGCAGTACCCGACGCTAACTATGATAGGGCCGTCGCCGGATTGAAACTATTGGTATCATTTTGTTTTGCTGTCTGATGACAACTGTAGCCATCGAGCTTATTGTAAGTGCATAACAGGGGTTTTTTTTTTTTGGGNGGGGGTATGCATTCAAGGTCTAACCGATGATAGATCGAGTCTGCTCGAAGCCTGGGTGAAGGCAAACAGAGCTCCACCAACCTAAAAATCATCCCTATCGTCTTTGTCGGGATTGCTAGTATGTACACATATCTAACTACATTCGTTTCCAATACTAACTAAACCCTCCAGTTTTCCTGAAGGCATCTCTGATGATCTTCTGCTATACGTACCGCAAGGTTCCGTCTGTGCATGTATTCTTCGTCGACCATCGCAATGATGTTGCAGTCAACTCGTTTGGCTTGATTATGTCCGTGGTTGGCGAGCGCTTTATATGGTATTTAGACCCTCTAGGTGCCATTCTCATTGCACTCCTAATCCTTTTTTCATGGGTGTCCAACGCCTTTGACCAGATCTGGTTGTTGGTAGGCAAATCAGCCCCGCGGGAGTTCATATCAAAGCTAGTATACATGTGTATGACGCACGACGACAAGATTTTGCAAGTCGATACGGTGAGAAGTCCATGCCAATGTATAAGAGCCTCGAGCCTCGAGTACTAGCCGCTAACTTGTTTTTTGGGGTGTAGTGCCGTGCGTATCACGCGGGAGAGAAGTTTTACGTCGAAGTTGATGTCATCATGGACGAAGAAACACCTCTGCGAATTTCACATGACGTCTCGCAGACGCTTCAGCGCAAGATCGAGGGCCTTTCAGATGTAGAGCGTGCGTTTGTCCATGTGGATTACGAGGACGAGCACGATATCTGGGATGAGCATAAGCCATTGTACGAAAAAAGATCGCCGAGTAGTTCTCGTCCGAGTCTGTCTAGTCGTATCTTTGGTGGCACCAAAGAGTAGTAGACTAGAGACTGTATACTTGTAGGCAGATATAGAAAGAAGTTATAATAACAATATTTAGAAAGTTATCATAGGGTTCTATGTAGAAAAGTGTTTGTGATGTCGCATAGTATGCAAGGCAAACACTACTGATGGTGCAGGCAAAAAAAATGGCATTGCCATCCATACTAAGCCTGTGGAATTTACTTTCTTGAGGCTTTCTTTCACTTCATTGTTCCTGCAATAACTTTATTAGTGTTATACATCATATATATCTCCCTGTCACATGTCATATTGCTTGTAATCACAATTTGACAGGCAACTTTAGGCCAGCTCTCTATCGTTACCAATCAATAGAACATAGGGCTGGGATTCCAAGAAGTTTACTTTACCCCAATTACTGAAACATGATTACGGTTAGTTCTACCACTTCTAGATACATCATAACGAAGCTAACAACATAGCAATGCAATTCAAACATAGTATTTCTACAGATAATTATAGAACTGGAAGAATTTTTACCTACTACTAATTGAAAGCAACACGATCTACATCAAAGTATCGTGTGTGTGTGTGTGTGTGTGTGTGTGTGTGTGTGTGAAAAGAAAAGCACGTAACCTGAAGAAAAGTATGGTTGTATATATGTATTGCTTGGATTTCAAATAGTATAATTACTGAGAAAAAGCCCTGATTAAAAATTGAATCCCCCATTACCCACTAACTAAGTATCAGTGTGTAATCCAATAGGCATGAGTAGCATAGCCATTGCGGTAGAGTAAGACCGTCCTCCTGCGAGTTTTGAGTGATTTTTTATTAGAAGTAAAAATCCGAAGACGCATTTTTCTAGAGTTATGGTATTTTTTGGGGGTTTTTTGGGGATGCTTCAAAGAGTTTGGAACGTTAGAGGCAGGATCTGCTCGCTTGATAGTTGGCTTGATTATCGATTGTCTAGGGCTAGTAATGGTTGTTTTGCAGATGTCTCTAGGCGTGCTGGAGGTCCTCTTCATAAATCCAGAAAAAAGCTTCTTCTTTCCAAGGTGGCGGAAAATATCGCCGCTGTTTTGAAGGGCGACGGGGGATGGTGTGGTTTGCATAGTTTGCTCCATAGTAGTATATAGTAACAGTCCAGAAATGCGTTTAATAGCCTGTTAAAGTGGTTCGTAAATGATAGGAGATATTTGGGAGACTTATGGGAGATATAGAAGAAGGCAACTAACTAGACAACGAAAGTCGAATTAGGTGCAGTAGTTATATTTGCTATTCCTTAGTCTAGATGTCTTGCGCTTTTCAGCATTGTGATCCGCATCAAGTATCAAGTAGCAAAGCATAGTTGATAATTATGTAATTTAGAAGTACGACAACCCTGGAATTACAGTCCGTTTTGCCTCGTTAGGCTTAATGCGTGTACATCAACAAGGCTAGAAGCAGCAAGGCCAAGACAATGGGTCAAATTGTGCAATACCAAACCATCGCCAAACAACAACATCAACAACAACAACAACAACAAGAACAAGACGACCAACACTAAGAGTGTCGTCCCCA